>CAUYPK010101177.1:0-59824 GCA_963574355.1 Loris lydekkerianus | reverse complement strand
CTCAGGAATGGAAGAAAAAGTATCCAATGTACTCAGCCCTACTATGAAGCTAAATTATAGCTTTCACATGAAGGCTATAACCCAACTATAGCACAAGACTATGGGGAAAGGGCCAAGGAAGGGGAAGGGAGGGGGGGAGGTTATGGTGGAAGGAGGGTAATGGGTGCGGCAACGCCTATGGTGCATCTTAGAATTGGTACAGGCGAAACTTACTAAAGGCAGAATAGAGCACACTTTTGATTGTGCTTGTTGCTTATTATATTTTTTAAGTAGCTGAAAGTCTATTTCAAAAAAGGAATTAGGATTAAGCATTGTCCAACCTTCAAAGCAAAGCCAGTTGAAGTCCTTGGAGTTTCTTCCATAATGCATTTCTTTCAGGGAGATGCTAACTATTTTGGTTCCTTGAGCTTGTTTCATATTTTATAATTACTTACAGAGAATGAACTATAGAACTAACTAAAAAGGAAGATTCTTTTTGATTAGTTCTTTATTTTAAAATATTTATAGATACTCAGTGCCCTTAATAATGAATTCAAGTATTGAAACGCACACACACATACACGCACAGTAATATTTTGTTGCCTTTAAAAACCCCATCTTCCTTTCCAGGCATGTTTCTGTGGATAGCATAGTTAGCTGACTCACTTGTGAAACAGTGATTACACCAGCTAGAGTTACGCCAGCATTAACATTTTTCTCTTCATCTTCTCAGTTCAATGTAGAACATTATTCTTCTACTTGCATGTTTAGAGCATTTTAACAATCCGGAAGTGTTTCAGCATGTATTTTGTAAAAAGATAAGGACTCTTTTCAAAGCCATAATGACAATATCACACACACTTATAACAACTAACAATGTTTCCTTATCATCAGACATCAAGTTCAATTATCCAGTTTTTAAAGATAGTTAAAATATTTTAAAAGGTGTTTGTTTAAATCAGGATTTGGACGATCCTAATTTACTTTCTAATTGGTTGGCTGTCATTGGGTCTGTTTTAATCAAGGTTCCACCATCTCTTTTCTTTTTCCTTTGCGTTATTTTTTTGGATGGAGAAACAAAGTCATTTGCCTGTTGGATGTCCTACAGTCTGGATTTTGCTGACTGCATCTTTAGGGTACCATTTAACATATTTTTGGACCTCTTATATCCTCATAAACTGTTGGTAAATTCAGAGGCTTGATCTGCCCCGGGTTCAGTTTGTTGGCTAGAATACTTTGCTGGTGGTGACACATACTTTCATCACAAGGCTTACAATGCCTGGCTGTCTCTCTTTTTGTAATGTCAGCAGCCGTTAATGACCATTGCTCAGGCTCTTTATTACATTAGAGGTTGCAAAATATTGATTGTCTAAGTTTTTCATTCCTTCTTCATTTATTCTTCATAATACTACTATAAAGAGAAATTTCTCCTTGTCAGCCACTTATCCTGAATTCTCTTTGCCCTGAAAGGCAGAACAAGTGTTTGATTTTTTCTTTTAATTTGCCAGTTTTTAGAAAGTTAGTTGGTTTCCTACCATCTTCCAATGGTGACCAGTGATTTTTTTAAAGATGTATCACTAGGAAAGATTATCATGTAACATATGAGACATCAAATCTATTTAACGTATTTCAGTCCATTGATGTTATTATTACCAATACTCATATTGTCCCATTCGTGGCCAGTGGGCACCTATTTACACTTGGTTCTAAGTTCTTTTGACATGGCCCTAAGTCATTTTTGATGGTTTCCTTGCTTTCTTGATATGACTAGATGGTCCAGCCTGATCACATTTCCTGCCCTAGACCTGGAATTGGCCATTTTACCAAGGTTACCTGGCATTCCTTTAGTAAAAAATGGTAGAGACTAAATGTAATTATTTCTGAAAAAATTACATGTTGTTCTTAGAACATCCTTCTAGAAGTCTTTTGGTGTAGGGCTGTTGGGCTTTTAAGATTTATTTATTTATTTATTTATTTATCTGAGACAGCGTCTCACTCTGTCACCCAGGGTAGAGTGCCATGTCATCATCATGTCATCATCATAGCAACCTCAAACTTCTGGGCTCAAGTGATCCTCCTGATTATAGCAGTTACTATGTTGATAGACTCACAATTACTATCTAACGTTATTGGTGAAACTTACCTTGAAACCATCAAACCACCCTCCCTAATAACCTACACATTATGGTGCTGCAAATATGCTAGATGTTACCTCTAGATTAGATGTTGGCTAGCTTGAAGAATTTATGCTTATGACAGTTTGAAATTCTTGACTGAAGAGCTGTCATTTTGCTGTTAACTTCTGCTTTTAATCCTGTACTTTTGTCTCATCTCTCACCTTCTCCGATTCTCAGCATCTTGTCAAAATTATCCTTGTGTATTTCTACCCCCTCAATAACAGGCATTTCTTGAGTGCCTGACTCAGCTAATGACTTGAGGGAGAAAGATGCAATGTGACTTTTCTTTCTGGATGCCCACAAGCTTTAGTTTTACATATCCCCTCTGCTTTTCTGGGGCTCACAATAGCAGGTTTACTCTATCTGGCAGTATAAATGAAGCCTGAAGTGGGACATAAAATCTGCCCAAGGAAGGCAGTGAAGGTTTGCTGTGGTTAGCTGTCACCTTCCTCACTGTCTACTTTTTCTCTTACCAGACAGTGCATTTCTTATTAACAGAAGGCCATGTGGTGACTCAGCACTTGCCCACCACCCACTGTGCCAACCACATTTTTCTTTGGAATTGCTTTTAATGTCCCTCCTTTTGATTTGGTCCCTGCCTCTTAGTGTTGATTCAGCTTAGCTAGGCTGTAATCCTCAGAAAGGCTTTTGCTTTTCTTCTTTCCTGCATGTCCAAATACAAAGTCAGCCTCCCATCCCTCCACTATCCTCAAGAAAAGCAAGAGTTGCTTCCCATTGTAGTCCTTATAGTATCTTGTAGCGTAGAGCTGTATGAATTTATTTTGAATGAGATAGTTTAAGCAAATCCTTTAGATACCTTATCAATAATCAAAATGTATTTCAACCATACACATGTGTGTCTGTCAAATAAAATTGTTCTATGAAATGAGAGGGTGTCGGGGAGGTGGCAAGGTTTTCTAATTATTTTATTTTGCATCATCTGTAAGCAAATTAATACATAGTATAAACAGACACTTGACTGTATCTTGCTCTGTTTTCAAGTTTACATATTTAGGTTTGCCCAAAACCTTTGAGATCTTCTCAGTGAGAAAAATAGGGGGATCACTTCCTAATCAGGCACCTGTCTTTGGGTTTCCTTTGAGGCTGAGAAGGAGGCTCTTGTTATGAAGTCAGGAAAATCTTTACTCTCTTCAAGCCATTTTATTACTTACTGTCAAATATTTATGTAAAGCAGCATTCAGGTTCTTTTTCTCTTATGCTTGAATTTTTTAAAAAGGTTATATCTTCTTTAAGTGGCTAAACTATTTTGACTAAACTGACCTTTTATTAAATTGGCTTTCTAAGATGCAATTTAAAAGTCTTTTTCTGTGCTAAGGGCAGTGGCTCATGCCTATAATCCCAGCACTTTGGGAGGCTAAGGCAGGAGAATCCCTTGAGGCCAGGCATTCAAGACTAGCCTGGGCAACACAGTGAGACCCTCATCTCTTAAAAAAAAAGAGGGTCAGGTCTGGGGAAGATTTTCTGGCCAAATTAATCTCATCCAGTTTGTCTAATGCATGTTTTTAAAAGAGCTCTAGGGCTGTAAGGGTTAATTTGAGTCAGTAAGTGTTTAATAACTCTTTGTTCTTGCTCCATGAGCTTCTGTTCCAAGGACAGGCCCTAGTGAGGCAGAGGCCTCAGAAGGCAAGCTGTAAGGGACTCAAGGCCCCCAGGCTTTGTGAGGACTTTCTGTCCAGCCTTGCGTGGTGTTCTGATCTTTGACTGAATGCTCTTCTGCTGTTGGGAGGATTGGTCATGGCAGAGGAGGGAGAGGAATCAAGGCTGACTACAATAGCACTTGGAGGAAGGACATGCTTATTTGTAGCCAACTACTCATGTTGATCTTCTACTTTCTCAAGGCATCAAGTCAAACAACAAGGCTCACACTTGCAACTGCGTTTTTTTGTGTTGAGGTGTGGTTTGATGTTAATGCTTTCTCAGGACACTGCTGGTGTCACATGGACGCACTTGATCACCAACATTTATTGAGCACCTACTATGAGCCAGATACCATATGAAGGCAAGATCTGCCTTTTTAGGGATGCCAGGGGATGGGAAGGGAAGGAATGTATTGGGAAGCCCTCCCAGCACAATGTGATAATGGTCTGTAAGAATAGTGGCTGTCATTTATGGAGCAGTTTATGTTTGCAGGTGTTTTCCAGGTATCACCTCTCATCCTTGTAACAGATCATTATCTCTTGATTTTTAAAACAAAGAAAATGGACTCAAGCATGATCTTCTGCCCCATGCCACACAGCTAGTAAATGTCTAAGCTGTAATTCACTCCCAGGCCTGCTGGGCTTTCTCCTATACCTCAAGTCCTCTGTAAAGATGCTTAGAGGTGACAAGAAGTAGGACAGATGGTCTGGGAGGCTGAGGTTCCTTGGGCTATTCTAGAAAGCAGCCACTGACAAGAACATCATTAGTGGGGCCTGAGGCAGCCAATGATGGGTCTTCCTTTCCTCTTGTATAGCTGGTTTTGTGTTTTTTCTTCTTTCTTGATTCATTTTTTTTTACCCCTTTCCCTGCCAATGCCCAGCTCTTTGAGCTGATACCAAGCCTGTTGTTGAACCTTGCCGGATGCCATCTGGCCAAAAGTGTGCTGCCTCCAGCCAAGGGAGAGAGTTCAGGCCCAGTAACTCTTTGTCATTGGGCTCCATGTCCTCAGCCTGTCCTCCTTGGGAAGGCTGATGTTCACTTTCTAACAGATTCAAGCCTTAGAAATTACCCCCTTGTTGGTTTGGTGCCCCTTAGTGGTGTATTTGTGAAGACATCAAAGGGAAAGTATGGCTGGTGTGTATGGGAGCTTTGCTGTACTTGGAGATCCCCACAGCACGTACTGCTTTCACTTGGGAAGGTCAGGCCCTCAAAGCCCACAGTCCTGACACTGATTGGAAGGCATTGGATGGTGAGAGCGTGGTCTTGTGCCGACATATGTAGGGAAGAGTGTACACTTTTTTAAAAGTTGATGCATGAGTATTTTTATCAGGATTCTCTAGTTTCAAGTAACTAGTTTCAACTCTCTCTTAACTAAGGTAGGAAGAGGAATTGATCATAAGGCTTTTAGGGTGTTTTATGGGATAGAAGGAGAAGCTAGAGGGTCAGGTCTGGGGAAGATAACAACCAAGCAGCTCTGGGGATCTCTACCTCTCCTGAGAACCCTGGTGGGGGTATCTGTTCTAGCCATCTCCAGTCTTCATCATATTGCTGTGAGTCACAGTTAGGTCCTGTGTCCTGTACATTAGCTGGAAGAGTGCAGGACATGTTGATGGACAGGCCTATCAGATTATATCTCATGGCAGAGGGGAAGTTCCCCCAAATAGTTTCCCCGCACTGAATGAGGAGTATTCTCTCCTTGGGGCATAAACATAGTTGGTATAACACTTGGATGACTAAGTATCTATAATTATAAATTCCTAAATATACATCACACAGACTTTTAATTTTTATTTTTAAAAGCTATATTGGGGTATAAATTTCCACATGTTTTAAGTGTGCAATTTAAGACTTAAAAAAATTAAAACATTTCTGTCGCCCCCCAAAAGATTCCTTATACCCATTTTCAGTCAGCCTATGCTACCACCTCTAGCCCCAGGTAACCACTGATGTGTTTTCTGTCTTTCTAGTTTTGAACATAAGTTTTCTTATCTGTTCCTGTCTGGTGTAACTTTTTCTGCCTCTTCTAGAAACTATACAGTATGTGGAAAAATAAAAGAACCTCAACCCAATAGCATGAAAGTCCATTGCTGGTCTTAGATTTCCCTGAGTTTTAGTCTCTTTTGTGTTGCTATAAAGGAAATACCTGGAGCTGGCTAATTTATAAAGAAAAAGGTTTATTTGGCTCATGGTTCTGTAGATTATACAAACATGTCGCAGGCATCCCTGGGCTTGAAGCTTGCAATCAAGGTGGAAGGGGTAGGGGGAGCAGGTGTGTCATGTGGTGAGGGAGGGAGCAACAAATGGAGGACTTGCCAGGCTCCTTCAAACCACCAGCTCTCTGCTGAGCTAGAGCTGACAAAGAGAGCTCTCACTCATTATCTTGGGAGGGCACTGCGGTTTCATGAGGGATCCCTCCTGCCCTCAAGATCTAAAGGCCTCTCACTGGGCCCCACCTCCAGCACTGGGCGTCAAATTTTTCATGAGATTTAGAGGGGCCAAACATCCAAACTATATCACCCTGAGTTCCCCTTTGGGTCTTCCCTTCCCTCCTGTGAACTGTAATTTTTATTTTTTTTTTTAAAGAAAGAGTCTCACTTTGTCAACCTCGGTAGAGTGCAGTGGCATCATAGCTCACAGCACCCTCAAACTCTTGGGCTTAAGTGATTCTCTTGCCTTAGCTTCCCAAGTAGCTAGGACTACAGGCATCCACCACAATGCCTAGCTATTTTTAGAGATAAGGTTTTGCTCTGGCTTAGGCTAGTCTGGAATCTGTGAGCTCAGGCAATCCACCTGCCTCGGCTTCCCAAGTGCTGGGATTACAGGCATGAGCCACTGCACCTGGCCCTGTGAACTGTAATTTGAGAAAGCAGAGTTCTGGTCTTATTTAGCTCTCAATCTCTCTAAGCCTCAAACATGGAACCTTCTAGTCCTTAGTTCCTCATCTGTAAAATTCAGAAAAAAAAATTGACAAGATGATATCTAATGTTCTTTCTATCACTGATGATCTCATGATCTTTTTTTGTAAAATCTTTTTTTGGCAAAAAATTACCTTTTATTTATTTATTTTAAATTTCAGGTTAATATGAGGGTACAAATGCTTAGGTTTCAATGTTTGCATTTGTTAGGTAAAGTCCCTATTGTAGTTGTATCTGGCACCCAGGAGGTGTGCCATATACTGTTGCATTGTGCCCATTAAGTGGGAGCACATTGATCCTCCTCCCTGTTCCCTTCCCTTGTTCCCCCTTTCCTCCAACTTGAATTGAATTTTTTCTCTTATGTGGGTATGTATTAGATCGTCTACTGGCTTCATGTTAGTTTTAAGTATATTGGACACTAGCTTTTCCATTCTTGTGATACTTTACTGAGAAGAACATGTCTCAACTCCATCCAGGTAAGCACAAGATGTAAGCACATCTTCTTTTGTGTCTGAATAGTACTCCATGGTATACATATACCACAGTTTGTTAATCCATTCATGGGTTGATGGGCACTTAGGTTGTTTCCACATCTTGGCAATTGTGAATTGAGCTGAGATAAACGATCTAGTGCAAATGTCTTTATGATAAAATGATTTTTTTTTTTCTTTTGGGTAGATGCCTAGTAATGGGATTGCGAGATCAAATGGAAAAAAAATTACTTCTTGATTTTCTGTGTTCTCTTCAATCAGAGGGCTAAAACAAAACATTAAAATTAAAAATTTGTTCTTCATAATTCACAAAATAAGTACAAAAGCAATATACGTGTAACATTTTTATTTCTGAAATGATTAAAACTTACTGCACTGAGACTTCTGTACCACTGTGTATATGACAAAGGAAATTAATTGGAAACTTTCATTCTCCTTCATGCTTTCTAGTTTGTTCAAATATTTATTGAGCCAGATACAATGCTAGGTGAGGGATTTAGAATCCTGGAAAAGATAAGGGCTTTTCCCAGATGGAGCTTGCAGTCTGCTTGGGGTAAGTCAACCTGAAATTGCAGCTTGCTGGTGAGAAGGACAATGTGCAGAGGTGGGGAGGGGCCTGGTCACAGCTGGGGCCTCAGAAAAGCCACTGCCACCACCGTGAGAAGCTGGCTGTGAGAAGCTACTTGTCATCTGGTTCAGCCAACCGACAGTTAAAAACCACCCTCAAATATTTCATCTTTGAGGGAGGAGACATTCCAGCAAGTTTGAAGGTGCAGATAGGGAGGACGAAGTGTTTTGCATTTCTAAGCAGATCTCTATCTCCTCTGGCTCTGTCTTTTGTAACCGGGTTAACTGCACCTTTGGTTTTTGCAGAGACAGTAGAAGCAGCAAACTTGTGGAGGCTGGCTCTAGGTGCAGCAGGCGCTGGAGGGAGTTATTTTTCTGACAGAAAAGTTCTTAAGTTTTTAAATTTATGGAGTCTTTAAATATGGGATTTTGTTTACTGTTGTCCTAATTACACCTCTGACATGTTTTATTTAGCTTAATGTTTTAATCTTGTGCTTATGCCTGGAGGCAATTGCCCAAAGGGTACCATTTAAAAAAAATCGTAGGTAGTCTTTTGTCTTTGATAGCTTCTTAAGGGCACGTTAATGGGTTTGGGGAACACAGACTTTTTCTGTTATGGGCTCTTATTAATATTTTTGCTGTGTTTGTACAATCTAAGGTTTTTGTCACCTGTTTGCCAAGTATTATCCTAAACCATTGCTAATAGAAATATAGTACAAGCCACACAGGTAACCTTAAATATTCTGCTAGCCATATTAATAACTTTTTTGTTTTTGTTGGACACTGCCTTACTCTGTTGCCCTGGGTAGAGTGGCATCGTAGCTCACAGTAACCTCAAACTCTTGGGCTCAAGCGATCCTTTTGCCTCAGCTTCCCAAGTAGCTGGCAGTATAAGTGCCAGCCACAGTGCCAGGCTAGTTTTTCTATTTTTGGTAGAGACGGGATCTTACCCTTGCTTAGGCTGGTCTTGAATTCCTGAACTCAAGAAATCCACCTGCCTTGGCCTCCGAGAGTGCTAGGATTACAGGCGTGAGCCACCACACTTGGCCAATAGCATTTTTATTTTTATTAGTTTATTTATTTTTTAAGACAAAGTCTCATTTTGTTGCCCTTGGTAGATTGCTGTGGCCTCATAGCTCACAGCAACCTCAAAGTCTTGGACTCAAGCGATTCTCTTGCCTCAGCCTCCCAAGTGGCTGGGACTACAGGTACCCACCACAACACCCAGCTATTTTTAGAGTCAGGGTCTCACTCTTGCTCAGGCTTGCCTCAGGCAAAATTAATCTGAATAATGTGTTTATGTAACTCAACATAGCCCAAAATATGGTTTCAACATGCAATCTATAGGAAAATTATTAATGAGCTATTTTAGCATCCTGTTTTTCTTCAAATAAGTCTTTGAAACTTGATGTACATCTTCCAGAACACCCCAATTCAGATTTGCTATGTTTCAAGTACTCAATAGCTACATGTGGCTCATGATACTGTACTGGTTAACGAAGTTCTCAATCTTTCAAAGGCTTGTAGAGGACGCAGGAAAAGGCCCTTAGAGGGAGTAAGAGAGACATAGTCTCATGATTTATGAGCTCTTAACAAAGTCATACACAGGTTTCCTCCACTTAGAGAAAACTGATATGTAAAAATATCATCTTGACAAGAAAGGTAAAGCAAGAAGTAATTATTCATGTTACAAAAGAACCACAGGATCTTTAGTGCAAGCTCCTTTAGTGCACTGAAGAGTATGACTAAATTTGCAAAAATGTGATTGACATTTGCCATTTTAATAGCACCTTTGTTGGGCAGTGAACCACCTGCCATCAGAAAATTCAACCTGAGCAGTCACCTTATCAGGTCTTTATCGACCACTTACTGTATGTCTGGAAGCTTCTAGGAAGCTTCTTCTTCCATGACAGAACTTAGAGTGATCCATACCCGGAAAGCATTTAGCAGCCCTTTGTGAGGATGAGACACAGCTGGGGATCCCTCAATGTCTGGGGCCAGGGAGGTGATGTGGTGGGTGGGAACTCTGCTGGGCCCAGAAGGCAAGGAGGATGCAGGTGTGAAGAAAGGATAAATCAGGGAAAGACCAGCTAAATAGGATATTAGGAAGACTCAAATATTATGCAATTATGCTTTATTTATCTTTGAGTCCCAATCTTTAATGCCCAGCAATCCTCAGGGAGGCATCAGTTAAGGTATGGCCTTAGGCTCATTGAAAGAGAGAAATCAGAGAAAAACAAGGATGCACTTCTCTACAGTTTGTCACGACAGGCAGCATTACTCCTTGGTCAACATCTCCTTGAAGCAGATTCCTTTTGCCCTCTTCTCGGTTTATTTCAGTAAAGCTCACATAGAGAAGAGAGAAAATATAACTTGCTCTTTAGGAAGGAAGACAAAAGACTGTTGGTAGTGTCCTGTGTCTCAGAGAATACATAGGGTTTAAGTTTACCATATCCCTTGACCAGATCCCTGTTCTCCCCTCTTCTCCTGCAGGCATGTCCCAAATCCACCTACCAGGCTGGCTTTTATATTCGCAGTCAGAAAAGCGAAGCTTTCTTTCCAGGTGCCCAAGGTGATTGGCCTTGGGGAGCCTAGGTCAGTGATCCAAACCCTTTCAATTCTTGTTTAAAAAATAATTGAGGCAGTGACCATAGCTCAGTGGGTAGGGTGCCGGCCACATACACCCAGGCTAGTGGGTTTGAACCCAGTCCTGGCCAGCTAAACAACAATGACAACAGCAATAAAAAAATAGCTGGGCATTGTGGCAGGCACCTCTAGTCCCACCAACTTGAGAGGATGAGGCAAGAGAATCGCTTAAGCCCAAGAGTTTGAGGTTGCTGTGAGCTGTGACACCATGGCACTCCACCCAGGGCAACAAACTGAGACTCTGTCTCAAAAAAAAAAAAAAAAAAAAAAAAAAGAGAATAGAGTATCTCCATGTATATTTACTTATTTATAGATTATGTGTATATGATACTGTACTAATTAAAGATTGAGGAAACCCCAGAGAAGCTTTTAAACATTTATTATTAGCTTGATGAACATTTGGAAAGCATAAGATTGAGTATTGTATGCCTTTAGACAGTGGTGGAAAATGAAGACATTTTCTTCATGGATTCATGTACATAGTTTTTAAATATCTTGCTAAATCCCAGTGGTTTGACACTTACACCTACATCAAATGTGGAATTACACCCGTATTACAAATTATCTTGATAATTGAGAGGTTCTTTTTGTGATCTCCCTGTAAGATCTGATTGGCTTGTCCTTGTGATCTCCTTCTAATGTGGCTGGCAAAGAGCTTCCACCAGGAGCTAAAGTGGTAGCTCCGCCATCTTCTTGGTTTCTTGGCTTCATGTTGAGTAATGTTTACAACTCCTACTTTTCTTTACACAAATCTTTTCAAGCAGCTAATAATCCCTTTAGTGAGAGTGATTTTAATTAAAAGGAGTAATACCCATACAGAGGCTTTGCTAGGAGGCATTGCAGGACTGCACTGTACCCCTCCATGCTGATGGCCAGCACTCGCTCGGGTAGTGCTCCTTGGTTCTGCCATCCCTCTGGCTGCTTCCTGGCCCTCAGAGGACCCCTAAGTGTGTGACCTAGAAACTGGATGAAGGAGCCAGCATCCTTCTGTAAATGGAACAATAGAGAAGTTAAATTTTTCTCTTTTTAAAATTAAAATAAAGTGAATAGACATTCTAATTTTTTCTCCTATCTACCACTTTTGGAGAATACTGGCTCAGGGAATAAGCTTAACTTCTGTGATGAGGTGCTGGTTCTTTAATTGGGAAGATGGGCATCATAATATATATATGTGTGTGTGTGTATTTGTGTGTGTGTGTGTGTGTGTGTGTGTGTGTGTGTATTTGAGACAGTCTCAAGCTGTCGTCCTGGGTAGAGTGCCATGGTGTCATAGCTCCAACTCCTGGGCTCAAGCGATCCTCTTGCCTCAGTTTTTCTATTTTTAGTAGAGACAGGGTCTCACTCAGTCTGGTCTTGAACTCATGAGTTCAAGCAATTCACCCGCCTTGGCCTCCCAGACTGCTAGGATTATAGGCATGAACCGTTGCGTCCGGCTGGGCATCATGATAGTGTGAGGATTAAATGAGATAGTGTAGGAAAAAGTGTGAGGCACATGAACAGTGGTTGCTGTAGTCTCAGTTACCATAGCAAAGCTTAATAGATTAGTATCTAGGTGATTTTAAGAAAGTGGTGTTTCAATTAACCTGGTTCTGGTTGTTAGGACAACTCATTTTACCTGTTGGAGAACAGAACGTGATAAAAGAAGATTAGTGTTTGTGCCTGTGTACTTGTCAGGAACCTGGAGAAATCTGCAAAGATTGCCTTGTCTATACTCTCACACTCCTTTTTGTTGGTAAGTGATGAGAACGGTTTGCAACTCAACTCCATCCCTGGCAGATTTATGACAATGGAATTAGACAGCTAATTTTGGAATGACAGAATGATGTAGGAAAGGAAACTCCATTTAGAAGTGCTTCTGAACTGTCTGGTTCAGTGGAGATGATGAGTGGACAGAAGGAGTGCACTAGCCTGAATAGATAGAATATTTCAAACTGGAAGAGTTTTGGAATTTTTTATCCCAAATAGATGTGCAAAGCCCATGTAATGGGTGCAGTCTCACCCACCAGCCTTTTCCCTGGAAGAACATACCTCAATGTATTACTTTTTTTTTTTGCAGTTTTTGGCCGGGGTTGGGTTTGAACCAACCACCTCTGGCATATGGGGCCAGTGCCCTAATCCTTTGAGCTATAGGCGCCACCCGTATTACTTTTTTTTTTTTTTTTTTTTTTACTCGTGCTTTTTTTGTTTCCCATATAAGAGATTTTTGCCAAACCCAAAGTCATTAAGATTTTCTCCTTTGCATTCTTGTAGCAGTTTTACAGTTTTAGCTATTATGTTTAGGTCTATAATCCATTTTGAGTTAATTTTAGTATATTCACTCTTTGTA
The DNA here is from genome assembly GCA_963574355.1 of Loris lydekkerianus. Classification (NCBI taxonomy): domain Eukaryota; kingdom Metazoa; phylum Chordata; class Mammalia; order Primates; family Lorisidae; genus Loris; species Loris lydekkerianus. Next base: position 47,064 of record CAUYPK010101177.1, on the reverse strand, counting down.
GAGCTCATTTAACTTTTCCTCTTTAACTATTTTATCATAATTTTTTATTTTTTTTGAGATGGAGTCTCACTCACTCACCCTGGGGTGGTGTGCTGTGGCATCATATCTCATAGCAACCTCAAACTCTTGGGCTCAAGCATCTTCTTCCTCAGCCTGAGTGGCTGAGACTATAGGTGGCCACCACAATGCCCGGCTAGTTTTTCCATTTTTAGGAGAGATGGGGGTCTCACTTTGCTCAGGATGGTTTCGAACTGCTGAGGTCAGGTGATCTACCCATCTCAGCCTCCCGAAGTGCTAGGATTATAGGCAATTTTTGAATTATTAATTTGCCACTTGGGGTTTCATCTAAATTTTGTTATCCTTGTATCTATTCATTTGCCATTCATTCATTCATCCATCCCTTTATATAGAGCTTCAAATAAAAAATGAAAAAGTCATGAGATTGGCTTGTATTGAGGTGGTCATAAGAAGCCCAAAGTCTAAATGAATTGCATAATTGATATATGGATAAATTGCCTCATCTCTGGATTGATTAGCTCTGCTAATTTGCATTGGTACTTTGTCAACAAGAAGACCCATCTTTCTTCCCCGTTGTCCTTGCCTGTTACCAAGGATGAGAAATTACCATAGTTTAAGAAAACAATTTAATAGATATTGCTGCCAAGAACTACTCTGTTGAGGAGGCAATTGTGGTTTTGATGTAAGCAGTCTGAGACATTGGTTTGTCCAATTGGGCACTCTGCACCGGCCGTCTTTACTTGTGTTGTCATTGCAAGATGGTATTGCCTCTAAAGGGTGGGAATTATTAACACTGACATTTTGTACAACTGAGGCCTGGAGAGGTTAGCAGCACATCGTACTGGAAAGGGAAGGGGGTCCCCAGAGCTAAACTCATGTTTGTTGTCCACATCCGGGGAGACGATGCTGGACTCCGTCTAGGTGAGGTGAACATTATTAATCTCACCATTATTATGGTGTTTCCCCTCTGAAGCCCCTTCTGGCCCTGAGACCTATAGGCCACCCCGCCTGTGCCTGACCACGGACCAAGCATTTCATGTGGTTTTTGGGCTGTAGGCTTCAGGTTAACCAAAATCAGGTTGCTATGTGTGGCCCTATTATTTTGAATATTCATAGAGGGAAAGTCCCTTTATGTGACTTTACTGGCCTTCTGGGGGACACTGGGCCTTAGATTTCTCCAACATCTGATCTGAGTTGCTCTTTTTTTCTGGTTCCTTCCAGTGGAGGCCATAGTGGAGTTTGATTACCAGGCCCAGCACGACGATGAGCTGACCATCAGCGTGGGTGAGATCATCACCAACATCAGGAAGGAGGATGGAGGCTGGTGGGAGGGACAGGTCAACGGCAGGAGAGGTTTGTTCCCTGACAACTTTGTAAGAGTGAGTACAAAGCAAAACCGTTTTTCTGTCTCCTGTGTGGGCTCTGCTGACCAAGGGCTGTGGGGCACTTGATAATGAATTGCATGGGATTCTCTTAGGGAATAAGTTGACATCTTGACCTCCTGTATGTTATCAAGAAGAGAATGTACAGCTTTGCCCTGGATAATCTGGGGTTCCTGTTTTGAAATTGCTTCTTTAAGACCTAGAATGATCTCTTTATAAATACTGTAATCACTTGTTAGATAATGCTGAAAAACATAAAGCTTGTACTTCTTTTCTGCTTTGAGAGGTTAAAAGAATTTTACTTTTTTTCCATTCCATGCAAAATGGAGTTAAAACTCTCTTTTGAACACTTAAGTACCAGTCAATCTGACTATAGAATCCAAACTATGTTATTTTATTTTGTTTTATTTTATTTTTGTAGAGACAGAGTCTCACTTTATTGCCCTCGGTAGAGTGCTATAGCATCACAGCTCACAGCAACCTCCAACTCCTGGGCTTAGGAGATTCTCTTGCCTCAGCCTCCTGAGTAGCTGGGACTACAGATACCTGCCACAACACCCAGCTATTTTTTTGTTGCAGTTTGGCCGGGGCCAGGTTTGAACCCGCCACCCTCGGTGTATGGGGCCGGCGCCCTACCCAGTGAGCCACAGGCACCGCCCAAAACTATGTTATGTTTTCTACCTTTGTATTTATTTTGCCTTTTTGATGGGAGCAATACTATTTTCCTTTACCCTTTTAAGTCCATGAACCATTGAGAAAAACCTATTTCTTTAGTAGGGTTTTGAAAATCATGTTTTTGCAGAAGCCATCTAGGGGTTAATTATAAAAAAAGTATTTCATTCTTGTTAATAAATTGTCTGCTGCACAGTTATAAATAATAGTTTGAATTGTTGGGTAAAAAAGACTGTTCTTTATGGTTTGGGTGGGAGGGTTTTATGATAAAGGGTTGTTGATGAAAAAATGTGTGACGTGATCTGGACTTCTAACCTTGTAGACCCTTTATTTCTGTCCCCTCCACGTCTAAAATGAAGAACCTAGTTACATCTTTCTTCAGGATGTTGCCTCAGGGTGATCCTGCTAACATTTTTTTCTCTCTTTGGTGTTTAGAAAGCTGGGGAGAGTTTTGTTGGTGATATGCTGATAGACATTGCTCTCTGCACTGGTAGGGTACAAAGTTATTTATTTCCTGGACTGTGCTTAAATCCAGCAGCTCCTTCCCATTTTAAGAGTTGGAAAGGCTTACATAGGGGCTGCTAAGGATTGACTCAACTGAGGTGTAAATGGAAGTTATTCCCTCCCCTCCCCCACTTCCCTTCCTTTCCCTCTATGTTGCCCTCGGTAGAGTGCTGTGGCATCACAGCTCACAGCAACCTCAAACTCTTGGGCTTAAGTGATTCTCTTGCCTTAGCCTTTCAAGTAGCTGGGACTACAGGTGCCCACCACAATGCCTGGCTATTTTTTTATTGTAGTTGTTATTGTTGATTTTAGCTGGCCCGGGCTGGGTTCGAACCCATCAGCCTTGGTATATGTGGCTGGTGCCCTACCCACTGAGCTATGGGCGCTGCCTATTCTTTGGCCTTTTAAAATAAAACCCCTGATTTTGGGATTGTCCTTGAAATTGAACCAAATTCTAGTGTGGAATGAAGGTTTTTCCAGGTAAAGAGGTCAATGGTTGGAATGAAAATGAAGGAGGAAGGAATGAGATAGGAGTTCTGTGGGAAAGAGAGCAGGTTTATGGGAAAGAAAGGTAAATTGTGGGAAATAGAGGAGGACTATGAGAAAAAGAAGAGAATTGTAGGAAAGAGAGGAGGATTGTGGGAAAGGGAAGAAGATTGTGGGAAAGAGAGGAGGACCATGGGAAAGAGAGAGGAGGAGTTTGGGAAGGAGAAAGGACTGCAGCATCAGCTCCAGTTTTGAGAGTAGGCACTATTTTATTTTATTTTTTATTAAATCATAGCTGTGTACATTAATGCACTATTTTAAATGGCTTTAATGTGTCCTGTTGACAGTGTCCCCTCATTTCAATTATTTTTATTTTTTTATTTCACATTAATATGAGGATACAAATGATTAGGTTACAGTGTTTGCATTTGTTAGGTAAGTCCCTCTTGTAGTTGTGTCCCATACCCAGGAGGTGTGCCATGTACCCTTACATTGTGCCCATTAGGTAGCAGCACACCAATCCACCCCCCTCTTCCTTCTTTTTCCCTCCTCCTTTCTCTCTCCTTCCCCCCTCACTGTGTCCCCTCATTTTAAACCACAAATCTGTAGAGTCAGAGGACTAGGCTGGAAGGTGCTTACAAAGTCTACAGAGTTTTCTCAGGGCATAAGGCTGGTGTGCTGTCAGCGACTGTGGAGGGTGGAAGGGAATTAAGATCAGGAAACGCAGTGTTGCAATTGCCTATGTGGGCTCCAGAACCTTAGCCTTCTCCTTACTCAAGGAGGACGCCTCACTGTGAAGTGGAAGTGGTGTCCTGACTTCTAGGAGGCCTCCCTATTGTCCCACCTGCTCTGCTTTGGGCTAGGCCAATGTGCGCTATGGCAGCAGGCTCCTGCCCTGTAGCTTCTATGGGTTCTGGTTCCAGGGGAGCCCTGGAAGGAGATGGCAGGGAAAGAGGGAGGCCAGTGACATGAGGGCTGATCCCACTCTCTCCTTTTCCAGGGGATTTTAAACTGGTTGGGTCTCGCTGGACAAGTGGTTACTCTAGTCAAGTCCACCTTCCGCCACAGCCCTCTCCCCTTATACCTCCATTTCTAGGGCCCCCTTATTTCTAGCCTAGGCTGCTTCCCTGGGCTTTTCCTACCCTCACCCATTCTGTAAGGGTCTTTTTATCAGTCCTGTCTCAGATCACTCTGATTCGAGAATGTGCCATCTGTTTCGTTCTGAGAACTCACTACCTCATCCGGCCGCTTGGAAGATTAAATGAGAGTCTGCTGTAAACTGTTTAGCACAGTGGCCAGTCTCCCAGTGTGAGTGTGCCACTGTGCTAGCCTCGGGGGGGGGGGGGAGTGGGCCCTCTCCTCCGGGCCTGGGTCACCCTGCTACTGCCTGCACAGCTGTCAGCTGGCTTAAGCACTCCCAGTGAGGGGAAGTCATGCTCTTGGGAGGTGCTCGCTCCACCTGGGGCAGAAAGGATGTGGCAGGAGCAGCTGGGGCTGCACTACTTGTGGCTGTCACATTTGGCAGAAAAAGAAACTTCTATTCTTTCAGATGGCTGAGTCTATTTTCAAGTCTTCACCCACTGGAAATGTTTTAGGCCTATTATTGAAAATTCAGTAGGTGGATGCCGTGGAGTTTAACAATAACCAGGACTCCATAGAGAATTCTAAAAGCTGAAAGTGCATCTTCAAGTAGTAATAATCATTTTGGCATAGGTGTTCAACTTTGAATGTGGCTTTATGTATGTCCTATTTAGCTTAAGAAACGTTTGTCCTTGGATTGAAATGGGTAATCTTGTGGAATCCTATTGTTTATTTCTGTGCCTTTATGTGAATGTTACCACTGTCAGAGTGCCCACCTTAAGCATTTTCTTGATTCATTTATTAGATCTTTACCCAGTGTCCCATTTGAGTATGGTCCCCCAAAGTGTTAGGATCCAGGATCTACCTTCAACTTGATACTGTCCTAGTCTCTCAAGAGAAAAATGCCAGCCGCCATCCCCCTGTATTCCAAGCGCTTCACTAGCTCTCAGGCTACGATTTGTTATTACACATAAGTGTGCCCAACTAGGCCTCATGGCTTTTTGGGTTTATCTTTTTTTTTTTGTTTGTTTATACTTATTTACTGTAAATATAGAAGAAGAATCTTTTAAAATCCCCTTCCCATTCTTTTCCCTGCCTATCTCCCCACTTGCTTCTTTTTATTTTTTAATGTTTTGAGACAGTCTCACTTTGTTGCCCTGGGTAGAGTGTTGTGGCATCATAGCTCACAGCAACCTCAAATTCTTGGGCACAAGTAATCCCCATGCCTCAGCCTCCCAAGTAGCCACAATGCCTGGCTACTTTTAGAGGTGGAGTCTCACTCTTGCTCAGGCTGTTCGTAAAGTCGTGAGCTCAAGCAATCCAGCCTTCTTGGTCTCTCAGAGTGCTAAGATTACAGGCATGAGCCACCAAGCCCGGCCTCCACCTGCTTCTGATAGAATACATTTTTCTTTATCCCTTTTCTTTAAAAAAAAAAATTCAAGGTGAAATTTATGTAGAGTAAAATGCACAAGTCATATGTATATGGCTACATATACATATACATATGTTTCTACATAGGTACGTGCCTTTATAACCACCATCCAGATCAATACTATTTCTCTCCCTCCAGATAGTTTCACTATGCCCTTTCCCAGTCATTCTTCTTCCTCTGGGTAATCAATAATCATAAATTCGTTTTGCCTATATTGGAATTTCATATAAATGGAGTCATACAGTATGTGCTCCTTTATATTAATATATGTCTTCTTGTGCTACGTACACAATAAAATGTTTTTGCATATGTGTATATTGGTACTTTGTTCTTGCTGTATAGTATCCCATTATGATGAATATACCAATAATTTGTTTATCTAATCCCTTGTTGATGGACATCTGGTTTAGGGATTTTACAAATAAAGCCTCGGAATATTCTTGTATGTCTCATGGACATGAGCACACATTGCTTTCACAGATGCACACATGTAGGAGTGGAATTGCTATCCTCACTGACTTTCAACGTGTACGTTTTCCTCTGTGTAAAGCTATGGCCTCTGTCTGTGTGTGTGTGTGTGTGTGGAGTGGGCAAAGATGTCACCTCTGTGCCTCCAGCCTCACCTGTGCTGCAGTAGCCAATTTTGCTAATCAGCTTGAATCTTGTTTCAGTGAAGCCACCCTCTGAGTCTGACTGGAGACTCCTGAAGCACAGACCTCCATCTCCCAAGGGTGACTTGATTATTGGGCCCAGGAACTATCGAAGGCTAATTCTTACATTGTTGAAAACTCATAAATAGAGAGCATGTGTCAAAGTTTTGCGGAGCTCACTTAATGTGGGAACTAGCAGAATAACAAAGCTGAGTCAATGAGGATATGAGGAACTGATTAAAAACAAAACACCTCAGTGGAAAAAGGAAGGTTCAAATAAGATGGCTAAGTTAGATTCAAAACTGGTTCATGTCTTAGCACACCTTTGGAGTTCTCATCTGTACTAGAAAAGAAAACAAGAAAACAACATGCCTTACCATTTTTTTACATGTTATCCTCTGACTTCTATCCTACTAAAGTGTTAGTTAAATCAAGTTATATTTTCAGAGAGTCAGATGACCCTCCTGGGGGGCTTATTAAAAAATGCATTAGCATGACATTAGAAGGTCACATGATCATCTTTTTTTGCCTAATTTCCAAGTCTGGGATATTTTTTCTGAATAGACCATGACAGACTACAATATGGGATATAAGAATAGGAAATGCTAGGATGAATCCTCAAAGTCATTTAAAAAAATATGATGGCTTTTCTGGTACCTCGAACTGCTACATAAAACAGAAAGACAGCCACCTATTACAAGCAGATCTGGACTCTGTCTTTTGGGTTCATTTTTGCATATTGGATTTCATTACTAGTATCTTCCTTTGAAAACCCTACCCTCAGATCCAGACAACAGTGTTCAGTCAAGCGAAGGATTTATAAGCCTTGCTCTGGGTGCTTCTGACAAAGATCCACAGATACACGCTTTTCATGGCCCGCCAAATGAACTTGAAAAAGCCTTGAAACTTTAGCTTGGGCTGTGTGCACACTGCTCTGGTCAGGGACATTTGATAAAGTGCAACAGGACCCAGGCCCTTGACATTTTGTAGCTCACAAACAGACATATAGAAAGCAGGAAGCTACAATAAGGGTTAAAAGAATATGCATGTTGATCTTTAAATTTATCTGACTCTGTGAGGAAGTGAGCTGTTTTCTCTGCCTGTTTTTGCATGTGTTAGCTAAAAGTTCATTTTACAACTGCCGGCCTTGTTGTTAAAGGTTGAAATGTGTTTGCTTGTAGCTTGCATGTAGCACATCGTGCACATGCTGAGTGTAACCATTTGCAGCCTGCTTTCCTGTGGCCTCAGCTTTTGTTTGCTAGGTGTTTTAGACCTCTTTTTGGCATATTTAGAACCTTTTTTGGTATTTGTATGAAGTGATTGGTGAATGTGGTTGTATGTTTTTGATCCATGAAGCGAAAGGCCTGTATTTTACATGCTTATACCACTCCAAGATAAAGTTTGCAGTTGCTTTGGTGTGCTTGATTTATGAAGAATCACAAATCTCCTTCAACAAGTGGCATATAGTAACGATTTCTAGGTTTCTTTTCTACATTCAAAGACCCTGACATGAGTTTCTTTTATTAAACATTTTTTATTAAAACTTTTAACCCTAGGGCTATTAATTATGTGAATTATATGGACGATTTTTAAAAAGATATTTATCTCTCTTGAAAAGGTAGCAGGGGTTTTTCCAGGTGTGTTTCATAATGTGCAAAGCCTCTTTTTTTGTTTGAGACAGAGTCTCACTCTGTGCCCTGGATAGAATGCCTTGGTGTCCTAGCTCATAGCAACTAAACTCTTTATCTTGAGCAATCCTCTTGTCTCAGACCCCCAAGTGAGTAGCTCGAACTTCAGGTGTCTGTCACAATACCTGGCTAATTTTTCTATTTTTTTTTAAATTATAGATAAAAATATGCACCATAGATGTGGCCCTACCCAATACCCTCCCTCCACCCAAACCTAATTTTTCTATTTTTAATAGCGATGGGGCTCACTCTTGCGCAGGCTGGTCTCGAACTCCTGAGCTCAAATGATCCACCTGCCGTGGCCTCCCAGAGTGCCAAGATTACAAGTGTGAGCCACCATGCCTGGTCTATAGAGCCTCTTTTTGCTCATCACATTTAGTCAAGATGTGCTTGGGTGTGTGGGGATGTGCTACACTCATTGAGTAAACATTTACTGGGTTTCTACTATGTGCTAGAGGGTATAAGCACAAGTGAGACACATAGCATGGATTATTGTCACAAATATAACTTCTATAGGATGCTAGTTTTAGATCACATGACCTGCCTTGGGGAATTGGTGCTTTAGACCTTGTTCTACAAAGATATTCTACAAAAATGTTACTAATTAAAATGCCACTCCAGAAGATTCTGACTGTATTCATCAGGCAACTGTTAGAACGTGCTAAATCAACCTGTATTTAGCTTCTTTTTTGTTTGTTTTGAGACAAAGTCTCACTCTGTCACCCTGGGTAGAGTGCTGTGGGATTATCATAGCTCACAGCAACCTCAAACTCTTGGGCTCAAGCGATTTTCCTGCCTCAGCCTCCCAAGTAGGTGGGCCTCCAGGTGCCCGCCACAATGCCTGCCTAGTTTTTTTTTTTTCTTTCTTTCTTTTTTTTTTTTTTTTGAGTAGAGATGGAGGGTCTTGCTCTTGCACAGTAATCCACCTGCCTCAGCCTCCCAGAGTGCTAGGATACAGGTGTGGTGCCCTGCCTACAGTTAACTTTTGTCCCTGATTGCTGTGTTACTTTTTGGAGTAATAATGGCCATTCAAGGCTTATTGGCTGTCTGGCATTATGTGCATAATTTGCCTGTGTCTGTCTGTGTACAATGACCAAAATTTATTGAGCACTTATTGTATGCTAGTCAGGAAGGAGGCTAAGCCCTTTATATGTTTTGTTTTATTAAATTCTTTTTTTTTAATTGTTAAATCATAGCTGTGTACATTAATGCAATCATGGGACACCATACACTGGTTTTATATACAATTTGAAATACTTTCATCAAACTGTTTAACATATCGTAGGGCACAGGCACTGTTGTTATCATGTTCATTTTCTCAGAAGAGGTAACGGGGGCATGTTAAGGTTAACAGACTTAGCTATAGACACACAAGCTGGTGAGGAGTAAAGAGATAACTGGAATCCAGGCAGACTTGCTCCAGGGCCTGAACTCAAGCCTGCAGCATCATCTAGGTGTCAGAGTTGTCACCATTTAGCTCCCCCACATTATTACCTGCTGCTGCATGCCTTCCCCAGGTGTCCAATCAGGCAGAATCATGGCATTTAACTTCTCTCTTGAATTTTAAAGTTTTCTGTTCAAAAGTCAGCTATTTCAACACAAAGCGCAACCTTATGCTATTTTTTTCCTATGAATTCTGAAAGTAAGGCAATTAGGAAAAGTATTTCATATTATTGATTTGTAAGCCAACGTATCATTTTGAAGTTTTCAGTATATGCTTTTCGGAAGGAGCTTGACTATCTTTTCTGTCAGTAGTAGTAAATAATCCAGATGTGTAACTATCCAATTGTTCCCCATCCCTGGGGCCCTTGAAAACAACCAATTCCAGCTCAAGTTATTCTTTAAACTTTAAACATACAGTTTTCTTTAAAGAAAAAAGAAAAAACCCTAAAAGTAACAACTGGAACTTTTTAGACACTGTTATGAGAAATATTATTCCAAGTAGGGTTTAGAGTAATTAAGTACAAATGTGTTACCAGTAAGAGCCCAAATAATTTGGCAGATTCCTTAGGCTTTATAAGTGTTAACAGTGCAGAAAGGGGGTGTGTGTGTCTTGTGACTCAGGGAGAACTGTGACCTCAGTGAGTTTTAGTCCCCTGACTGAGTTGATCATGGTGATTATACATACTAGAATCTTATTTTCTTAAAGACAAGATTATTAAATCTTAGATTCAAAAGGAACTTTGAGATCATATGTTTTAACCCTCAGTTTTCTGGCAGATTGAAATCTAAACCATCTAAGATATTGCTGTGATCATTACTAGATATTTAAACTGGTAAAGTATATGGCTTCCACAAAGGGCTGCGTTATCAGTGGGTCTCCAACTTGACCCTATCCAGGTGCATAGCATTGTCAGAATTTTGTGGTGGGGGCTGGAGTTGGAAGAGAAGCCCCTTAGAATGTTTTTAAAAGTTCAGCCGATTCTGCTCCTTGAGAAAGCTTGGGCATTCATTGTGTACAATGGTACTGATAGGGAAGCATCATCTTTTTCTTTTTCTTTTTTTTTTCTTTAATAGGACTATATTTGAATAAGATTCCATACAAATAGAATATATACCTTAACACAAGAAAGCAAGGAAGGAGTATTTTACGTTACACATCACGTTTAGGTGATATAACTGAGTTACCCCTCCAACCAAATATGGATTTTTCATATGGATTACAAACATGGCCGCAGCTGCAGTCAGTTCAGTAGATGCCAACCATCTTATAATTTTAACATTTAGTAGTGTAAAGAACACTTGACTGTTTCCAAAGCAGTAGGTGATGTGCCCTTATTTCAGAGGAGCTGAAGGGACTGAGTTACTGTCTGCTTTTTAATGTTTCAACCAACCTGTAAAGAAATGAGCAGTTTGTAAGATTAACTTTTAAGTATAAAGCATGATCACTTATAATATAAATTGTATACTGGAGGTGGATTCCAAAACATTTAAAATCATGAAGGCCAACATAGAAAGATAAGGTGCTGGGCTCCGTGCCCGTAGCTCAGTGGTTAGGACACCAGCCACATACACGGGGGCTGGCAGGTTTGAACCCAGCCCAGGCCTACTAAACAACAATGACAACAACAACAACAACAAAAATCCAGGCGCTGTGGTGGGCACCTGTAATCTCAGCTACTTGGGAGGTTGAGGGAAAACAATCGCTTAAGCCCAAGACTTTGAGGTTGCTGTGAGCTGTGATGCTACAGCACTCTACTGAGCGTAGAGTGAGACTCTGTATAGAAAAGAAAGAAAGAAAGAAGGAAGGCAGGGAGGAAGGAGGGAGGGAGGAAGGGAAAGAAAGGGAAAGAAAGGAAAGAAAAGAAAGAAAGAAAAAAAGAAAGAAAGAAGAGGTTCTGGACTTAATTTCCATGAGGGTCTTTTAAGCTTTGAAACTTGCATATGGTTTGAGTGGACTGCGATGACTGCTGGGCTACACACGTGTGACTCAGGTGAACACCAGTCTCTGTCCTCAAGGAGCTGATTATCTAATGAGTAGATGCATAAATCGATTATAAAACAGTGCAACAAGTACTATGCCTCTGATCTATGACAAGGCAACTAACTTTATGTGTGTGGAAAGGTGGCAGGAATGTAAAGAAATCCGGGAAGGCTCTCGAGAAGAGCCTTAACCTAACTTCTGAAGGATAAGGAATTGAGATGGTGAGGTGAGGCAGGGAAAAGGCTGAAAAATGGCAAAGAGCTGGCGTACCAAAGCAACTGTAATCAGGTCTGTGTGGCTGAAATACAGGCCTGTAATGAAGATGTGGGAGTCAGCTTTGTGGTGTGCTTTGGGCCAAGCATTTCTGGAGAGCTTGTTGAACAGAGTCCAAGTTCCTCTAACCCCTCAAGGCTAGCTTGGTAGTCTACACAGGTGTCTGGCATCCAGCAGTCTCAGGGCTAGGATTCTGAGGGTGCTGTTGACCACAGTCTAGGATCCTGGACGCCCCCCCTTTTTCAGGAGCCACGGACAGCCCTATTGTTATCTGGTGGCTGAGAACAGAATGTAGACCAACCAAAGATTACTCCTGCCTGAGTCCTGCCCAAGTATAGGTAGAAATCACAGAAGTGAGTTAGGCAAGTTTACCCCCAATTTGTGAAGGTTAAGTTGTAATCACGTGGTGTGCCTGCAAGATTTTCCTTTCCTTTGTTTCTCTTTTCTGATTCTTAATGATTCCTTCAGGTACCTTGCTTTGAATAACTCAAATTAAGTTTATGCATTATGCTGTCGACCTGATTTATGATTTTTGGTTGAATAAAGAGACCTATGGAAGAATGGCCAGCACTGCACTTGTTGGCTGCACTTGAGATGCTGCTGGCTTAGTGGACGCCCCTCACAGGCTCCCATCAGTTACTTCACCTGAGATAACTGAGTGAGTTTTTTCTCAGGTCGACTGTGCTCAGTGCAGATCCCAGCAAAAGTTGTGGGGACCCAGGCCCCACATGAAGACTGGTACGAGAAAAAGCTGGAGGAACTTACGTAGTAAGCTTAAGTCAATCTGAATTTCATCCTTAAGACTAAAGGGAAATGACACCTGGGTGGGCACAGCTGTGACCCACACGAACGTGCATATGACTTCTGCAAACATGGTACTTGCCATTCCATCGCCTCATCAAGGCCAGTCCCTTTGGTTGCTGATGTTTTGAAGATCTGCCATTTTCGGTCCTTCAAAGCAGGTAACCCAAGGGAATTTGCCATCTCTGAGGGAGTCATGGCCTGCTGCATATCCTGCTTATTTGCAAACACCACTAAAATGGCTTTTCTCAGCTCTTCTTCCTAAATAAAATTGAACATAGTTTATTTCCTCTAGTCAACTTGCTTGAGTTTAAAAAATGTCAAAAAATGAATTATTTTAAAAGCGTATTTTCTGATTCTTAACATACAACATTCATTATAAATTATGAAATTATACTTAAGTGTGAAGAAAAGAAGCTTCACCCATAATCCTACCTCCCAGACATGACCACTGTTAACATTTTTGTTATTTTCTTTTTCTCATTCTGTTGCCTAGGCCCAAAGTGCAGTGGTGTCATCATAGCTCACAGCAACCTCAAACTGTCCCCAGGCTCAAGTGATCCTCCTGCCTCAGCCTCCTGAGTTGCTGGGACTATGGTGTACACTACAACAGCTGGCTAATTTTTCCACTTTTTGTAGAGATGGGGGTCTCACTAGGTTGCCCAGGCTAGTCTCAAACTCCTGGCCTCAAGTGATCCTCCTATCTCATTTCCCAAAGTGCTAGGATTACAGGTGTGAGCCACTGTGCCCAGCCTTTTTGGGTAATTTTTACTAGTACTTTGTTCAAGTTTATTTAGTAAATTCATTTACACATTTAAGATTATTTCTATAGTGTTCTGTACCCTGCTCTAAAACATAAACATTAAATCATAAATGTTTCTCCATCAGAATTTTTTCAAAAAAAAGAAAGGCTAAATATATTCTACATTATGGATACATGCACCATAAACTATTTAACTATTTTCTAGTACCAGATACTTAACAGATTTTCATTTGACTATTACAGGAAACCCAACTGACAAGAATCTTGACACAGAAATCTCTGTTTGAATCTGTTTCCTTAACATGATTCTCTAAAAGGCAGTCAAAGTATGAAGTTTTAGGGGGCTTTGATGAACTGAATACGTATTATAAATGCCTTTCCAAAAAGTTCATGACAATTTTTACCCTGCCAACAGCATATAGAATTTCCAATCAGCCTTAGTAGAACTGGAAATTACATATTTTTCCAAACACAGAATCTCATTATACATATATTACTAAGGTACTAGAAATGCAAATATTTTGGCAGTTTTTTTCCTATGTATTATTTTTGCTCATTTTTCTACTGATTTGCAAAGGCTCTTGCTATGGTTAGAAGACTAATCCTTAGCCACTATTTCTGGCTAGTCCTGGCTTTCTGCTTTACACTTTTACTTGCAGTTATTTCTATTTGGCGTAGGTGAGCTTTTGGATTTTCTTGTTTATAATTAAATCTGTATTTTTTTATAATTCCTTCTAATTCTCTTTTTTAGAAAGGAATTTCCCTATCCAGAAATGTTAAACATATATTCTTACAGCTAATGATTTGCCTTTTTACTCCATTTTCTTTACTTCTTTTAGAGTTCACGTTTGTGTACAAGGAAGATGAAACCTAAATGGCTTTTGTGTTCTACACATTTAACAGTCCTGACTTACACTTGACCTATACTTTACTTAATATTTATTGGTTGAATTAATTAAAAGTTACTTCCTAAAGATCCAACTTTTAGCTCTTATCAAGATTTTTATAAGTCAAATCCTAACACTGCAAATAATTCTACTTGCTGTATTGCAAATCCTAATATCACAATACTATGCAACTCATGCATCGTAAACTGAAGTTAATCCATTTCTTTTAAATAATACTTTAACAAAAATACATTATATCATTAGAATTATATTTAAATAAAGTGGTTATTTTAAATTCATTATACCTAAGACGATTCAACTTTATCCTTATATTTGAATTTGGTCTAAGAAGCTTTTATGATAAATATGATGATATGTTGTGGGAAAAAAAAAGAAAGCTTTGTAAGTCTGCAATGTATTTTTATTTATTTATTTATTTTGAGACAGAGTCTCATTATGCTGCCCTCGGTAGAGTGCTGTGACGTCACAGCTCCCAGCAATCTTAAACTCTTGGGCTTAAGAGATTCTCTTGCCTCAACCTCCCAAGTAGCTGGGACTACAGGCACCCGCCACAACAGCCAGCTATTTTGTTGTTGTTGTTATTGTACTTATCCTTGTCTAGCAGGCCAGGGCCGGGTTTGAACCCGCCAGCCCCGGTGTATGTGGCTGGCGCCCATATCTTCTGAGAATGCTTGCACCTAGATTAAGATTATCAATAACTTAAATATTTAGTGGTTGGATAATTCATAATCATAGTTTTGGCATGAAAAAGAAACTTATCCATCTAATACTCTAGGGCAAAGACAAACTCGTTAATTACAGTACATCTGATTATCTTTTATTTTTTTAAAACCTGATTATTTAATATATCCTCTGAATTCAGTTAGTCAATCAATAAATGATTGTATTAACATCAATGAATAAGATATTTTGAGTTCTTAATTAAGTGCTATTCACTGTTCCTCCTATCAGGGATATAGGGGTAAACTTTTGGAACTTCCATTTTAGGGGGGAAAGACATACATAAGTAAACAAACATATTAAAAATAATGTAAAGATATGGCGAGTGGTAAACAAGAATAAAGTAGGATAAGGTGTCAGAAAATAACTGAGCCTCCTCTTTGGGGAGACATATGAGAAGAAATGTCAAAAATATAGCCATGCAAAGATGTTAGGGAAGAGCATTGCAAGAAGGATTAGCAAGTGCAGAAGGCCCTAAGCCAAGTATCCAAGCTTGTTATATATTTGTAGAACAGAAAGGTCTACATGGGTGACTATGAAAGTTTTGAGACAGACCATGTTATAGTGTATTATTTCATCAAAGAAACACAGTTGACAACATCCTTTCTGATTCACTGGTGCAAGTTTCGACTTGCTCAGCTTATCAGTGTTGCTGGGAGGGCTTCACCGAAACTGTCCAGGCAGTGTTTACATTTCTCGATTTTTATGTATCTCAAAACTTTGGTAATAACCCGTATAATATGATTCAAGCACTATAAATACAGGGAAGGGTACAGAATGATAAAGCTGGGGCCAGAATTGTGCCAGCAACCCAGAAATACACATTCTTCTGAATTTTAAAATAGCTAAAAATAAAAAGGCATTTTTTAAGTCATAGAAATGACTTAGAATAGTTGCTTTAGTTTAAGAGAGCTCTGCAACTTCTGGAAATCAAAGAACCTAGCTTAATGGAAGTTGTAAGGTTGCGTTTTTTTGTTTGTTTTTGTTTGGTTTTTTTGGTCTCCAACCTCTCTCTACCACCTAGGAAAAGGGCATAATCCACATTTTTAAAAAATGATATTAAAGGGGGCAGTGCCTGTGGCTCAGCGGTTAGGTGCCAGTGCCATATACTGAGGGTGGCAGGTTCAAAGCCAGCCCTGACCAAACTGCAACAAAAAATAGCCGGGCATTGTGATGGGCGCCTATAGTCCCAGCTACTCGGGAGGCTGAGGCAAGAGAATCACCTAAGCCCAGCAGTTGAAGGGTTCTGTGAGCTGTGACGCCAGGGCACTCTACTGAGGGTGATAAAGTGAGACTCTTGTCTCAAAAAAAAAAAAAAAAAAAAAAAAGATATTAAAGGGATGAGGGGAAAAAATAAGCTTCACATTCTTTTTAATTATTCTTGCATGTATAATATATACTGGAAACAGCCAGTGAATGTAAAAGATTTCTCCACATTTTAAAATGTTAGCGTTTCTTACCTCCAACATGGCAACTAACTCTGATTTGGAAATGCCAATTCGGTCTCGGTCACAACTGTCGACTACATAAATAACTGCATCTGTATTTGAATAATAACATCTCCAGTATGGCCTAGAGAAAGTTTAAAGGGGAGAATACATTATTATTATTTGAGAGAAGAAGAAATTGACATGTCAATTTACATGCTAGAACTCCAGGCAATAATCGGAGTGGGTGGAAGGATTATATGCCAATCCTGTCCTGCTCCTGTTAGAATTGATGTCTTAATGATTCACTGTTTCTGGTGAATATATAGAGAGTGTCCATAAAGTTCATGTGCAATTGAAAATAGCATGCAATTTAAGGAATGGTGATAAACATTAAATCACAAGACCAGGAGTTTCAAAATGAGTTCAGACTTTAGGCTGAGAAAATATATTTGATCACTAACTGTACTGATAAAAATGTTACATGCAGAACCAATTGTGACACCTTGTAACTTTTTAACTAGGAACCCCTTAAGAGGAATGGATTTTTAAAATTTTTAATGTAAGGCCAAGCGTGGTGGCTTACACCTGTAATCCTAGCACTCTGGGAGGCAGAAATGGGTGGACTTCAAAACCAGCTTGAGGAAGAGTGATACCCCATCTCTAAATAAATAGCCAGGTGTTATGGCAGGTGCCTGTAGCCCGAGCTACTTGAGAGGCTGAGTCAGAGATCACTTGTGCCGAAGAGTTTGACGCCACGCGACTCTATCCAGGATGACAAAGTGAGACTCTGTCTCAAAAAAAAAAAAAAAAAAAAAAAAAAAAAATTTTAATGTGATTTTATATAACAGCCATTAAATTAATCACTGAAGTCATCAAGAAACAGAAATAGCTAAAATTAGAAATAGTTTATTTCTAATTATTTCTTTTGAGTTCAAAAGTGACTGAAGAAATGAAAAGAATTAAAAGAAGGTAGACAGAATGTTTGGAGAATGAACTACTAATCTTTTATGATAGTACTGAAATCAACAAACATTCAGTTACCATGTCAAGCACAAAATACTTGGTAAGAGACCTGAACTGCACAAAGTATCTATGTTTATTATTAGACTTAACTGGTGGGCCTGCAAGGTATATGAATGAATTCCAAAATGACCTGTCTCACAGAGGAGGGGCTGACAAAAACTAGATGGAAGGCCATTTTTACTTGAGATCTACTAAAGTATTAAGGTCTTGAGATTTGCATGAAGATTTTCATGTGGTATCTAAACAACTGGCTTTCTTAGATTGAATGGATGCTCTGAGGAACTAGTTCCAACTTTCTCTTTTTAGTGACAGGGTGGGTCTTGCTTTCTCATCCAGGATAGAACGCAGCAGCCCAATCACGGCTCACTGCAGCCTTGAACTCCTCAGCCATCTGAGTAGCTGGGACTACAGACATGTGCTACCATGCCCAGCTAATTTTTTTTATTTTTTATAGAGATGGGACTTGCTATGTTGCCCAGGCTGAACTCAAACTCATGAACCTGCCATAGCCACCCAAAATGCTCTTAAGAATACAAGTGTCAACCATCACACCCAGCCTATTTTTAAATCTTACCTCATTTTTTCTATTCAAACATGGAGTGGGATTAAAAAATATAAAAAGTAAATTTTTAAAATAAGATGAAGAAAGTTTTTGCCTCATTTTAAACTAGATGGTTCCCATTTAAACTACAGTAGAACATATATTTTGGTTTACTGTTAAATAAATGTTCAATATCACAAAGTAACCTACTCTTTGGGCCATACCTGATGCTTGTCTGTCCTCCTAAGTCCCATACTTGGAATTTAAGATTTTTGTATGTCACCGTTTCTACATTAAATCCGATGGCTGGAAGAGAAATCAAATCAGTAGTATGGTTAAACTAATGCATTTTACCTTCAAAGTATCCAATCTAATTGAGTTCTAGCAATTAATCATTAAATCACATTACTAATTGAGATTTTATTCTACTTAAGACAAGACAGTATGCTACACTATACACTTTTACATACACAAACATCAACTGGCAAAATCAGCAGTCCCTTTGGCTTATATAAGAATCTCACAAAAGCTCTACAAATACAGTATATAATTTTTACCTCAACAGACATCCTATTAAACTCTCCTCATATTAGGGCACTGGCAGTAAAAAGTGTTCAGAAAGTTTAATTTAGAAACATAATACATCTATAGATATAGATGCATTTTAGAAACTGGGATTTGGGGGCCAGGTGCAGTGGCTCACACCATTTGGGAGGCCAAGGTGAAAGGACCACTTGAGGTCAGGAGTTCAAAACCAGCCTGGGCAAAAGCCAGACAGTGTCTCTACAAAAAAAAAAAAAAAAAAAATAGAATAATTAGCTGGATGCAGGGGCACATGCCTGTAGTCCCAGCTAGTTGGGAGGCTAAGGTAGGAGTATTGCTGGAGCCCAGGAATCTGAGGTTTCAGTGAGCTATGATGATGCCACTGCACTCTATCCTGAGCAAAAGAGCAAAACCCTGTTTCCATTAAAAAAAAATTTTAATAAAATAAAAACTGGGATTTGGGTAGGTAGCAAATGTACAAGTTGTGTTAAAAACAAGAAAACTGGCACCTATAGCTCAAGCGGCTAGGGTGCCAGCCACATACACCAGAGGTAGTGGGTTTGAGCCCAGCCTGGGCCAGCCGAACAACAATGACAACTACAGCCAAAAAATAGCCAGGTGTTGTGGTGGGCACTTGTAGTCCCAGCTACTTGGAAGGCAGAGGCAGGAGAATCGCTTAAGCCCAAAGAGTTTGAGGTTGCTGTGAGCTGTGACACCACAGCACTCTACCAAGGGCAACATAGTGAGATGCTGTCTCGAGAAAAAAAAAAAAAAAAAGAAAAGAAAATCTAAATTCTAAACTTTAGTAAAGACACAGCGAGGCTATAAACAGCTTTATGGAAGTTGGCTGCTTCAAAATAGACTGCCTTAGGACTAGCAATCTCATGGACTATCAGCAGATTATCCTCAAGAGCTCACCTGTGATTAGGTCATAGCTGTATGGTCAGAGAGGAGGTGTCCCATCCCTTTTCTTTGCTATCCTTAGGGGGAGTTCTGACATCACATGGCTGAGACTAGATACTACTATTTTCACTGAAAGGAATCTGAGGGTGGAATGGATGCTTTGAAGTGATACATACAAAAATTACTAACATTTTACAAACTTAAAAACAAAGTAAAAAATGACTTACAGCTATAATTGGAAAACTAGTTTTTGTTGTATTTTTTTTTTTTTGAGACGGAGCCTCAAGCTGTCACCCTAGGTAGAGTGCCATGGCATCACAGCTCATAGCAACCTTCAACTCCTGGGCTTACGCGATTCTCTTGCCTCAGCTTCCCAAGTAGCTGGGATTACAGGCACCCACCACAACGCCCAGCTATTTTTTGGTTGCAGTTGTCATTGTTGTTTGGCAGGTCTGGGCTGGATTCAAACCCGCCAGCTCAGGTGTATGTGGCTGCGCCTTAGCTGCTTGAGCCACAGGTGCCGAGCCTTTGTTGTTTTTTTTAAATACAGGGTGTCCCTAAAGTTGCCCTACATAGGAAAAATGGGAAATTGTAGCTGAATCTATGTTAATTTAAAAAATATTCATTACAGGCTCAGTGCCCATAGCACAGTGGTTACAGTGTCAGCTACATACACCAGAGCTGGCGGGTTCGAACCCCAGCCCAGGCCAGCTAAACAACAATGACAACTACAACCAAAAAATACCCGGGCATTGTGTCGGGCTCCTATAGTCCCAGCTACTTGAGAGACTGAGGCAAGAGAATGGCTTAAGCCTAAGAGTTTGAGGTTGCTGTGAACTGTGATGCCACAGCAGGGCAACATAGTGAAACTCTGTCTCAGAAAAAAATATATACATATGTTACAAAACTTTACAAAGATGTGGCCAACATGTAGAGAACATTTTGTAAAATTTTGTAAAGATACTGGTCCTTCACTAAGATTTAGCAATTTAAGCCAACTTGTAAACAGCAAAATCTAGCCATGTACTGGGATAGGGATCCTTAAATTACACATCGCCTCTCAGTTTATGAAGAAAGTATTACCGATATTATGTTCATACTAGTTTACAAACCCTATCATTTTATTACATGATTTATTCAGAAATAGTGTTTTACTAGACAGAAACCAGTAAAATCTTGTGATTAGTTTATCATATAGCACTTACTAGGAATAGTAGTAACGACTTCTCCAACCTGTAATCTGTACAAAATTGTGGTTTTTCCTGCTCCATCTAATCCCAAAATTAAAATCCTCATTTCCCGAGTTCCAAACAGACTGGAAAAAATACTTGAGAAAAAGCCACCTGAAAAATAATAGAAGGAAAAACATATTCCACATTATTTTGTGAACTAGGTCCACAAGACATTTAATTTTGCCCTTTAAAAGCTATATACCAAATTAAATAATATTATATTTTCCTGGATGCACAAGTGCATATTTTTCCTCCCAATGAAATATACCATTCAACACCAAACAAGTGGTTAGTGATGGTATTATGTCCTAAATACTGTGTCACGCAGGTACAGAAGATCGGCTAAATAGGCTGAGCACAGTGGCTCACACCTGGAATCCTAGCATTCTGGGTGGCCAAGGGGGCAGGATCTCTTGAGCTCTAGAGTTTGCCACCAGCCTGACCAAAGTGAGACCCCCCATCTCTACCAAAAATAGAAAAATTAGCTGGGTGTGGTGGCAGGTGCCTATAGTCCAAGCTACTTGGGAGACTGGGTCAGGCGGATTATCTGAACCCAAAGAGTTTGAGGTTGCTGTGAGCTAGGCTGATGCCATGGCACTTTAGCCTGGGGAACAGAGTGAGATTCTGTCTCAAAAAAAAATAAAATAAGATAAAATAAAGATATACTAAATAATAAAAGAAATATGGCTACATGTCCTGGAGGAGCTCATTTTCTAATCAAGAGAATAGGATACCTTAGCATGACCTCTTCACTACTAAAAACCAAAGAACCAGTCAGAAGGACAGTGGGATGCTATGTCCGCAAACATGAAAAGCAATGGTACAAGAGCGGTACCACCATAACTACCTTCAACCAGGGAGTTCTCCACTAAGCATGTAACTAGCACAAGAAACTGAGATACAGAAGCTGAAAATAACAAAAACTGTTTTTGATAGAAAATTCATTTAAAAAAGTAAAAAGCCGCAGCAAAAGGAATATGGGGGGTGGTGCCTGTGGCTCAGTGAGTAGGGCGCCGGCCCCATATACTGAGGGTGGCGGGTTCAAACCCAGCCCCGGCCGAACTGCAACAAAAAAATGGCCAGGCGTTGTGGCAGGCACCTGTAGTCCCCGCTACTCTGGAGACTGAGGCAGGAGAATCGCTTAAGCCCAGGAGCTGGAGGTTGCTGTGAGCTGTGACATCAGAGCACTCTACAGAGGGCGGTAAAGTGAGACTCTGTCCCTACCAAAAAAAAAAAAAAAAAAAAAGGAATATGGGCACATCAAGGCTACGAGCTCCTTGAGGGTCATCTTGTTCACCCTGCACCCTTAGTGCCCAGGACACAAGTGCTCAAGTAAATACATCCAGAAAAAGATGGATGGATAGGCAGGTGGTTGGATGGATAAAGGATTATGATGACACCCTTGCCCTAGAGCAGCTCACAGGCCAATGGAGAGGTCAAAATACCTAAAAAAATTCATGAGTGCAGAAAGCATTCTTTCCCACCGGGCCCGTTGACTCTCGCCTGTAATCCCAGCACTTTGGGAAGCTGAGGCAGGTGGACGGCTCAAGGCCAACATAGTGAGATCCTATCTCTACTTTTTAAATAAATAAATAAAATGTTGAAAGGAAAAAAAAAAAAAAAAAAAAAACATTAAAAAGCAGCTCAGCGCCTGTGGCTCAAGCGGCTAAGGCGCCAGCCACATACACCTGAGCTGGCGGGTTTGAATCCAGCCCAGGCCCACCAAACAACAATGATGGCTGCAACCAAAAAATAGCCGGGCGTTGTGGTGGATGACTGTAGTCCCAACTACTTGGGAGGCGGAGGCAAGAGAATTGCTTGAGCCCAGGAGTTGGAGGTTGCTGTGAGCTGTAAGGCACTCTACATATGGCCACAGCTTGAGGCTCTGTCTCAAAAAAAAAAAAAAATAAATAATAAATTAAAAAGCTACATCAAGTGCATCATGAAATAGTCCAGACAGTTTCCTGTTCACAAGGTAATATAAAACCACTTGTGGCACAGTCCTTTTGCCAACAAAAGTACATTAGAAAAGATAAACAAAAGTCATATAAATATAAAAAGTTGACATTAAAAAAAAGTGATGCCAAACTGTTGACAAAGAGATGGCACAAGTGAGAGCTTCAAGTCTGGAAAATGAACACACCAAGGGCTAGACAGCCTTGGGAAAGTTAAATAAAATGGGTGTGATTTGACCAGTAGTAGCTCACACCTGAATTCCTAGCACTTTTAGAGGCCTGAGGCAGGAGGATCCCTTGAGCTCAGAAGTTGGAGACCAGCCTGAGCAAAAGCCTGATCCCTAAAAACTAAAAAATTAGTGGAGCCTGGTGGCGGGTTCCTGTGTTCCCAGCTACTCTGTAGCAAAGCAGAAGGATTGCTTGAACCCAGGAGCTTGAGGTGACTGTGAGCTACGCTGAGGCCACAGCACTCTGGTTGGGCGACAGAGTGCACAGTCTCAAATTAATAATAATAATAATAAAAGAATGGGTGTGACTTGACCTTTCTACTTTATACAGGTAGAAATCACACGGAAGAACAAAACCGAAGGGGCTTATGGAACACAGGGCAGCGCTTGTGATACTTGAGAGCACAAAGTACATTCCCCAGAAAATCGTGGAGGGTTTTAAACAAGAATTTGCATTTTAAACTGGGAGGACGGTAAACAAGTTAAAGAATTTGCACCTTCACTTAGGCTCTAATGGAGTGGGGACAGTACAATCCGAGGGACAGGGATTGTACCTTTCCCTCTCCCTTCTTCATCTTATTCTATTATCTACATGAAAAGCTACAGCAGATAAGCAAATACCAAGTTGGCTATAAAACATTAGAAGCACCATCATCCCACGGCTTTTTCAAACTGACGCAGTCCCAGCGCCCTGGGAGAGAAAATCAAGCTTCCACAATGAGACCAGAGCTCATCTTTCACCGGGAAACCTCACTGACACGCAGCCAGGCTGCGCAAGACCCACTGTGCAGACCAAGTGGAGCTGGGGATAAGGAAAAGTTCATCATCGGGGCAGGAGCTTGGGGTAGGGCTCTGCGCACCGGCGCTGCCCCGGTCCACTGTCCCCGCGGGGATGAGGAGGAACCGAGCCAGGGCGGTGGAGAAGCGCGAGGCCAGGCGATCCCCCCGGGTGAAGATCTAAGATGCGTTAAGTACTCGGGCGACCCACCTCCCGAGAACCCCGCTACTCTGGGCTTCCCAGGCCGGACCTTCTCCTCCTCCCCGCCCGAGCCCTCGGCCTAGGCCCCTTCGAGCGCGCCCGGGCGTCCTTCTCGGATCCCTCACCCATGATGAACCGCCTTCCGCCCTCGCGGGTCCTCAGAGACAGGCCCCGGCCTCAGCAGCAACGCCCGTCAGAGCCGCGGCGCCGCCACCTCCGCTCGCCGTGGCCCCGGCTGCGGCTGCTGCGCGGTTTCCTCGCCAGCGGGGTCAGACAGCAACTTCCACGTCGACGTCGGGCGGGGGCGGACCCGAGGGGCCGCCGAGACTGCGCGCGCCGCACCGGCGGCCTGAGCGTCTGCGTCGCCGCTTTCGACGCACGGTCTCCGCGCGCGGATGTGGACGCGGGGGACGCCAGCAGGGGGAAGAAAAAAAAAAATCAAAAACTTGAAATCTCTCCTGCTTCTGTTTTTCTGTACACAACGGGCTTCTGAAATAGATAAATTTGAGTTTTCATTTTAAATTCTGACACCGAAAAGTGGTGAATCTGCCGACCAGGAATGCGAGTCGAACGTCGACCAGGAGGACGCCGGCGCGGGCTGCGGTACTGCGGAGCGGTGTGGAAGTCCCCGAGTGGCTGCGGTGGCTGCACGCTTCTGCCCCGGAGCAAAAAAAGGACTACGTAATAATAATGGGATAGTCCCCGCGCCATAAGTGCGGGGCAGCCTTACGCCCGAGGCCACTAGCTGGAGGTTTCTGCAAGGCCAGCGTTAGAGCACACGCACACACGCTTTCTTCCAGCTTTCTGAGCACTTTCCAGGATTGTCAGCGTGGACGGGCTCGTCCCGAGCATGGCGGCCAGAGACTTGTTTCTTCCAGGAGCATCTGTTGGACGTAATGTAGGTTTTGACAGTGAAATGTGTTGGGAAGAGGAAGGAAGCACACCGGCAGCATGTGCCCTGGACTCTTTAACTTCTTAAAGGTGGAACGTGTGTATCTTAAAACTTTCTAAAGGTACACAGAAATGTAAACGCTCCATCCCTAGCTCCCAGTGCGCTGGTGCTCCCCCCATGTAACCACTGTTCACGCTTTCTTAGGTTTCCTTCCAAATAATCTTTGCATATTATGTTTTTATTTATGGTAGAGATTTTTGTCCATTAAACAAAAGTTTATGAACTGTCTGTTTTGTTTCTAATTGTGTTTAAGAATTTTTCCAACTTTATTGAGGTATAATTGACGAATAAAAATCGCATATTTTACATTGTAAAACTTAATGTTTTATTATGTATGCATATGTTGTGAAATAATTGTCACAAACTAACATATCCATCACATAGTAAAATACATTTGTTATAGTTAAGAGCATTTAAAATCGAGGAACCGGAAGCAAGATGGGGAACTGGACCAGGTGCCCTTTGGGGAAATGAGCATGGTCCGGGACTGGTTGGGCATCTGGAGGCCTATGCTGACCCTCCCCGAGAGCACCCTAAACTACTGACCGGTGCTGGGACTGGAGTACCCACAGTCAGAAGTGAGCAGTGTGCCTGATTCTGGGGCTTTTTCCAGAACCTCTCCGGGACAACCCGAGGTCTTCCGTCACTGCTTTGTCCACAATCTGTGTCCACTGCTCTTCCTGACTCCCAGCGGGCTCAACCTCACCTCTGCTGGGCTGCCTGCCAAGCAGCGAACAGCTTCTTTAAATCTATGATGTGGCAGATACAGCTGCTGGACGTGCGGGTCATGGTGGGAGTAGGGCGACTGGCGGAGCAGCGGTCACGGCCGGGCTCTCTCAGGACTAATGCCAGAGGTCCAGCACCCCTTTCCCCGTAACCCACAGGCCAACAAGGGCTGGGAGGCAGTGGCCAAGGACAGACTGAATGAGTTGGGGCTCCTGTCCCTGCTATCAAAATGAGAACCCCTGGGGCCAAGCATAGGACATGTTCAAGTCCTCCGGGTCATTTCTCCAGCAAGCAGATGACGAGACACCTCCTGGACTAGAGCCAAAAGGTCTTCTTGGGCCTCCTAGTGGCTAAGAAACATGCTGTCTGACCTGTTGACTGTCTACCAACCTGCCATGACAGTTTTGACACTACTTCAGTACACCCTCCAGATCCCTGCTTTTTTCACCACCCTTTGAGCATTGCCCCTTTGTGGTATCTCCAGAAAATCAGAAAGGGGGGCTTTGTGGCACTTGCAAACTGCTCTACCTCATCATTTCCTTGGGAAACTATTCAGCGGAGAGTGACCCAAATAGTGACTTCTAAGATCATATTTGCTGTTTCAGAGGAAATACCTTGCCAAGATCCTTACCCATCCTTACAGAACAGCATCCTGCTGCTGACCCCTCCTCTCATAGGGTCAGGACAAAGCATAGGACATGATAGTAAGAGGGAACTAATTATGGGAAGCTAAGGCTGGACCAGACAGAGAATTCAGTGTTGTGGAATGGGAAATGCAGACGACTGGGATTTTTCTTTTTCATTTTGAGACAGA
Organism: Loris lydekkerianus; assembly: GCA_963574355.1. Taxonomy (NCBI): domain Eukaryota; kingdom Metazoa; phylum Chordata; class Mammalia; order Primates; family Lorisidae; genus Loris; species Loris lydekkerianus. The sequence continues at coordinate 20,938 of CAUYPK010101177.1, read as the reverse complement.
GTCTTGCTTTGCCACCCTCAGTAGAGCGCTGTGGCATCATAGCTCACAGCAACCTCAAATCTTGGGCTTAAGTGATTCTCTTGCCTCAGTCTCCCAACTAGCTGGGACAACAGGCGCTTGCCACAATGCCCAGCTATTTTTTATTTTTTATTTTTTTTAGAGACAGGGTCTTGCTCTTGCTCAGGCTGATCTCAATCTTGTGAGCTCAGGCAATCCACCTGCCTTCGCCTCCCAGCGCCTGGCCTGAGAAGACCTGGATTTTTATCGCAGCTTTGATGAATTTGTGAACTTTATGATGGACAATTGGTTAGCCTCAGGATTGCTCCTCACAAGTAGGGTATACCTACTCCTAGGGCAGGTATGAGGATTACACAAGATAACACTGGCGATTTCCTTGCACAGGCCTGGCACACAGCTGCTCATTACAAACTTATTGCATATGCCTCTGGTTTGGGGAGTCATTGCACAGCACTACGAGGGGAGCCCCTCTGCACTCTGAAGACTTTGCAAGGGAGAGTTTAGGCTTCCACTTGTGGCCATGGTGAGAAACATTCTTGCTCTGCCAGAGATGGACCATGGACCAGTAACTATGAAAACACAGCTTGCAATTTTTTCAGTTTAAGCATTAAAAGCTCGTAAACACTTAGAAAAAAAAAAAAAAAAATTTAGGGCGGTGCCTGTGGCTCAAGGAGTAGGGCACTGGCCCATATACTGGAGGTGGTGGGTTCAAACCTGGCCCCGGCCAAAAACTGCAAAAAAAAAAGAGAAAATTTAGGTGGTGCCTGTGGCTCAAAGGAGTAGGGCACTGGCCCCATATGCCCAAAGTGGAGGGTTCAGCCCCAGCCCCCCCCCCAAAAAAAAATGCAAAAAAAAATTTTTAAATCTCTCTTAGCAGTTTTCAAGTAGATACGATATATTAACTGCAATCACCATGTTGTACAGACCTTATTCAACCTGACAAACTGGAATTTTGTACCCTTTAATCAACATTTCTCCATCTCTCATGCACACCTTCAGCCCCTGGCAATCACCATTCTATTCTCTACTTCTGTGCATTCCATTTTTTTAGATTCTACATGTAAGTGAGGTCCTGGCATGGTAAGTTTTGGCCTGTAATCCTGGTGCTTTGGGAGGACAGGCCTGGGGAATCGCTGGAGCCCAGGAGTTTGACGCTGCGCTGAGCTTTAATTGGGCTACTGCACTCCAGCCTGGTTGAGATCCCCATCATTAAAAACATAAAATACATCATGTGGGTGTAGGACATGGTCAGAAAATAAATTTAATATGAAAAATTTAAGATAACTGAGATCATGAATTGTATGTGTGTTTCTGTACCTGGCTTATTTTTTTTAGCATAAATTCATCCATGTTGTCACAGATGACAGGATTTTCTGTTTTTATTTATTTCCTTTTAACAGCCCAGGGCTCCCCCAGAAGATTCTTCTTTTTTAAAGGTGAAATCACATTCCTTTTATTGCACCACCTTGCCTAGATAATTTTTAATTTTTTTGTAGAATCAGGGTCTCTTTGTTGCCAGGCTGGTCTGAAATTCGTGGCCTTAAGCAATCCTCCCACTTTGTCCTCCCAACGTGCTGGGATTATGGGCAAGAGCCACTGTGCCTGGCCTTTATCACTTACTATTTTTCAAAACTTTGCTTTGTTGGTAAAGATCTGGTCTAATTCTCCGGGTGCATTAAAAACAAAACGAACTAATTGGAAGGCTTAGGCAAGAGGATTGCTTGAGCCCAGGAATTTGAGGTTGCTATGAGCTAGGCTAAGGCCACAGGTCTCTAACCTGGGGCAACAGAGTACACGCTGTATCAAAAAATAAATAACAAAAAATCTTTATTTGCAGAATTTTGATAGAAAAATCCCAAAATATATATATATATTTTTTGCAGTTTTTGGCTGGGGCTGGGTTTGAACCCACCACCTCTGGTATATGGAGCTGGCACCCTACTCCTTGAGCCATAGGTGCCACCCTAAAAAATCCCAAAATATTGAGATAGAATGTAGCCCTTCAAATTTCTTCTAAATTTAAAACAAAATAATTTTTTGTGATTACTCATTTCAAGATATTACGGTAAGACTATGAAGTAGATGAAATAACCCCTATCTCATAAAATCTCTAACTTTTAGAAGCATTTGTTAACCCAACAGTATTAAAATGGCTTCAAAAAGTGTTGAGTGGAATGGAGTGACACGTGCCTATTGTCCCGCTACTCTCGAGATGGAGGAGGAGGATCGCTTGAGCTCAGGAGTTTGAGGTTGCAGTGAGTTATGATGACACCACTACACTCTAACACGTATGAGAGAGAGAGAGACCCTGTCTCAACAACAACAACAAAAGTGTTAAGACATGAAAAAAGAAGATTTAATGAGCTAACACATAAAATACTTAGAATAGTCCTCAGCATGTAATAGTCAATAAATAAGTTTTATTAAAGTGGACGGTGCCTGTGGCTCAGTGGGTAGGGTGCTGGCCCCATATACCAAGGGTGGCAGGTTCAAACCCAGCCCCTGCCAAACTGCAACAACAACAACAAAAATAGACGGGCGTTGTGGCGGGCGCCTGTAGTCCCAGCTACTGGGAGGCTGAGGCAAGAGAATCGCCTATGCCCAAGAACTGGAGGTTGCTGTGAGCTGTTACGCCATAGTACTCCATGGAGTGAAACTCTGTCTCAAAAAAAAAAAGTTTTATTAAACTGTTGAGGCAAATTTATAATTGGCAAAGCTATAAGTTAAGTAGCCAAGAGAAATTTAGCTGATCTGTATTATTACATTTCATTTCTATTTAACCCTTGCTTCTCTTAACTTTTAAGACTAAAGCAAAGTTTCTACTTTCATAGGAACACAGACTCATAAAGCTCAAGTTATGGTTTTTAAAAATCAGATAAAACTGCCATTTTCTACATATTTTGTTATTCTAATGACACCTGTTACTCCATAGGAAAGGTACATACATTTAGTGCAGTGCTGCTTTTCAAAATATAGTCATTCCTTAATGTGGACCTGATACTAAAAATTCCTGCTTATTAAGGAAAGAATTAAACTGAATTAAAACTAAATATTTACATTGTAAGTTTTTGGAATAGTGTCCTCAGGCAACCATGTAGAAGTGAGCTCACCTGTTAAGAGTCTACTCAGATGTCATCCTAAGTAAAATTTCAATCTACCCTACATATCTCCCTTTTCCTGAATTTCTAATACAATTTCTCATCAAATATAATTTACTTATTGTGGTTATTTGTTGTCTTACATTCACTAGAATGTAAGATCTATGAGTGCAAGTTTTTTTGTCTATTTTGTTCACTATTTTGTTTGTGTACATGGGCACTCAAGTTTCATTAAGTTGCAAAATAAGTGTTGAGACCAATGCCATAAATATTACTTTAATTCTTCACTTAAACATATATTCTGTAATATTATTAAGCTTACTATTTCTTAAAATAGTAAGAACCGAACCATTTGTCTTAATGTAATAGAAAAAGACAAATTATCATCTTGAAAGAAGTTGTTTATTTGAAGAGAAGCCACCAGGTGGTGGTGGTGTTTCACTTTATCGCCCTTGGTAGAGTGCCATGGCGTCACACAGCTCACAGCCATTTCTTTTTTTTTTATTTTTTAGACAGAGCCTCAAGCTGTTGTCCTGGGTAGAGTGCTATAGCATCACAGCTCACAGCAACCTCCAACTCCCGGGCTCAAGCGATTCTCCTGCCTCTGCCTCCCAAGTAGCCGGGATTACAGGCGCCTGCCACAACGCCCGTCTATTTTTATTTATTTATTTTTTTTATTTTTGGTTGCAGCTGTCATTGTTGTTTGGTGTGCCTGGTGCTGGATTAGAACCCTCCAGCGCCTTAGCTGCTTGAGCCACAGGCACTGAGCCAATCATTCTTATTAGAATCAGTCAATTGGTCAACTTACTGAAGGCTGAATGGACAATTTAATCTTTTTCAGATCTTCCAGTCGAATAATTACTAAATTTTAAAATGCTGATGTTTTGATGGAGTTCATGCAAATTAAACAATTCCAAAACTCCTTTAACTACAATATCACAGTACGATTAAATAAATTCAGAATTTTAAAGCTAAGAAGGAACCTCAATTTTTATTTTTTTATTTTTTATTTTTGAGACAGAGTCTCAGTATGTCACCCTCGGTAGAGTGCTGTGTTGTCACAGTTCAAGGCAACCTCAAACTCTTGGGCTGAGTGTTGTGGCGGGCACCTGTAGTCTCAGCTACTTGGGAGACTGAGGCAGGAGACTTGCTTAAGCCCAAGAGTTTGATGTTTCTGTGACCTGTGATGCCACGACATTCTACTGAGGGTGACATAGTGAGACTCTGTCACACACACACACAAAAAGAGTTTGAGACCAACATGAGCAAAAGTGAGATCCCGTCTCTACTAAAAGTAGAAAAATTAGCCAGGCATTGTGGCAGGCACCTGTAGTGCCAGCTACTTGGGTGACTGAAGCAGGTGGATTGCTTGAACCCAGCAATCTGAGGTTGCTATGAGCTAAGCTGATGCTGTGGCAGTCTAGCCCAGGCAACAGAATGAAACTATCTCAGAAAAAAAATTTTTTTAAGAAGTAGAAAGAAGTTAGACAACAGAGCCAGCAAGGCATCCCTGATCATTTGGCTTCCAGGCCTAGAATAAATAGATTATAATTTATTTTGTAACTAAACCATTATCTATATGTTTGATAAATTCATTTTAAAATATGTGACCATCCCTCAAGAATTTACCATAGTTTCCAAAGTTAGGAACTTGACATTTATGTGTGTTCCATTGCCTTTTGGAAGGTACAGTCTTTTGTTGAGATTTTATTCCACAAAGAAGAAACCTATAAAATACAGCAAGTATAAATATATTAATATAATAAAAATAGACTTCAGAAGGGCTTATCATGCTGTGTATTTACAATTATATCTTAAACCTAGGAGCAATTTGAGATCATAACTAGGTGTATGAGTTTTACAAATCAAGATATATATTGTATCTCAAACATGTTTCCTTTTTAATCACATGTGTTTTGCCAACAGAGCAGAATTTCTTAGACCCAACCTTAGAGTAAAGGTTATCACATACCATAAAACTCGTAATTTTTAAGCATACAATTCAGTGGTTTTTAGTACATTTGCAAGGTTTGCAACTATTACCACTATCTATTTCCAGAACAATTTCAGCACCCGAGACACTCCGTTCCCAGTAAGCAATAATTCTTTAGTCTCCTAAACCCCAACCTCTGGTAAATAATCTACTTTCTGTCTCTGAATTTACCCATTCTGGATAGGTCATACAAGCAGGATCATGCAGTATTTGCCCTTTTGCATTTAGCTTATTTAGCATAATGTTTTCAAGGCTCATTTGTGTTGAAGCATATATCAATACTTCATTCATTTTTATGGCTTAATAACATTCCATTCTACAAATATACCACAATTTGTTTATCCATTCATCCGTTGATTAACAATTAGGTTGTTCCCACTTTTTGGCTATTTGAATAACATACTATGAACATCTGTGTACAAGTTTTTGTGGGTAAATACGTTGTCAGTTCTCTTGGGTATGTACCCTAAGAGTAGAATTTGTGGGTCATACAGTAACTCTCATTTAGCTTCCTGAGGACCTACTAAACTTTTCCATTTTACTTTCATACTAGCAATATATCCAGATTCTGGTTTCTCCACATTCTCATCATTAATTTTTTACTCTTTAAATTGTAGCCATTGTAGTAGGTGGTTTTTATCATGGTTTTCATTTGAATTTCACTACTGAACTTCTTTGTATATGTTTATTGATCACATTCTATGGGGAAAAGTCTATTCACATCTTTTGCCCATTTTAAAATAGGTTTCATGTATATGTGTTGTCTTTTTTTAAATCCTTTTTCCTTTTCTCTTTTCTTTTCTTTATTTTATTTATTTATTTATTTATTTTGAGAGAGAGTATCCCTTGACGAACGACAGTTTTTTATTGTAATGAAGCACAATGCTACAGTTTGAATGTATCCCCAAAATTTCATGTGTTGGAAACATAGTCCTTAATGCAACAAGTGTTGAGAGATTCGGACATTTAAGATAGGAATTAATGTTATTATTGTGGGAGGGGGTATATTCCTAGAGTGGGTTTATTATTAATATAAAAATGAGTTCAGCTTCTTCTCTCTCCCAAGTGCTCCTGCCCTTCTGTTTTCTCCCCTGGGATGATGGAACAAGAAGTCCTTGCACATTGATATTGGACTTCCCGGCTTCCAGAACTGTGAGAAATGAAATTTACTGGCCAGGTGGGATGGCTTATGCCTATAATCCTAGCACCCTGGGAGGCTGAGGCAGGAGGCTCTCTTGAGCTGAGAGGGTGGAGACACGCTTGAGCAACAGTGAGACCCTGTCTCTGCTAAAAGCAGAAAAACTAGCCAGGCATCATGGTGGGAGCCTGTAGTCTCAGCTCCTCAGGAGGTGAGGCAGCAGGATCACTTGAGCCCAAGGGTTTGAGGTTGCTGTGAGCTACAACGCCACCACCCGCCACCACACTCTATCCAGTGTGACAGAATGAGACACTGTCTCAAAATAAAACAAAAATAAATTAAATTTCTTTTCTTTATAAGTTGCCCGGCCTGCAAAACTCTGTTATAGCAACACCAAACCGACTAAGACAACCAAGTTATCTAGTTTTTTCTTTTGCAGCTTGTGGTCTGATGTCATACCTAAAAAGTCACTGCCTCTCCTAAAATCATGAGGATTTATATCTATATTTTCTTCAAAAAGCTTTATCCTTTAGGTGCTTACATTTAGGTCTTTGATCCATTTTGAGTTGATTTTTTAATATGGTGTGAAGCATGGATCCAAATTCATTCTCTTACTTGTGAATATTCAGTTGCTTCAATACCTTTTGTTGAAAAAAGACTTCTTTCTTCATTAAATGGTCTTGACATCCTGAGAAAAATCAATTTACCACAAATGTACAGATTTATTTCTTAATTCTCAATTCTAGTCCATTGATACATACGTCTCTCCCTGTGTCAGTACCACACTGCCTGGATTATTGTAGCTTTGTAGTAGGTTTTAAAATCAGGAAATATGAGTCAAGTCCTCTGTGTTCTTTTTCAAGATTATCTTGGCTATTCTGGGTCCCTTGCATGTGAATTTTAAGATTAAGTATTCACTTTTTGTTCTAAAAAAGCTGTTGGAATTTTTATAGGGATTGCATTGAATCTATAGGTTAATCTAAGAAGTGTCTTAGTTTTTTTCCTGCTACTATAACAAAATACCTTAGTCCGAGTCATTTATAGATAATAGAAATTTATTTCTCACAATTTTGGAGGGTGGAAAGTTCAAGATGAAGATGCCAGCAGATTCATTGTCTGATAAGGACTGATCTCTGCTTCCAAGGTAACCCTTGGTCTATCCTCACATGGTGGAAGGTCAGAAGACACTGGAACACTTCCTTAACCTCTTATTTAAGAGTATTAATACAGGGCAGTGCCTGTGGCTTAGTGAGTAGGGTGCCGGCCCCATATTCCGAGGGTGGCGGGTTCAAACCTGGCCCCATATATGGAGGGTGGCAGGTTCAAACTTGGCCCTGGCCAAACTGCATCAAAAAAAACAGTCAGGCATTGTGGTGGGTGCCTGTAGTTCCAGCTACTCAGGAAGCTAAGGCAAGAGAATTGCCTAAGCCCAAGAGCTGGAAGTTGCTGTGAGCTGTGACACCACAGCCCTCTACCAAAAAATAAATAAAAATACAAAAAGAGATTTTCCTGGCATCAACCTTCAGTCTCGCACTTCTCTTCAGAGAACCATCGAGTAGGTCCGGGCTCGCCTGGGAGCAAACAAGGCCCCGTGCTTGTTTTAAGCAACGGAAGACAGGCGAGGTAAGTGATTGTGAAGTTCTATGCTCTATGACCTACTTGTCTTCTTCATGACTGATGCCATGAAGTTCCATATATCGCTTCTCTTCCATGAGAATTTTCTCCCTTTATTTCCCCCTATATGAATCCATCTTTTCAAGCTCTTTCTCCTGGGCATAGACTTCCCTGGCTACTCTAGTTCCCCAACTTCTCCCCTAAAACATGTTTCCTTATTCTATTATGGCAACTACTGTTGGCACTTGGAATTTTATGGTCTCATCTACAACTATTAATTATTGCTTATCATTGTGTGCATACAAGTGCCCAGTTATATGCTTTTTTCCCTTTCCTATGAGGCTTACCACAATGCCTCACATATTTTAAGTACTTAACCGATCATTGTTGAATAAACAATGAATGAATGACTCACTACCACATTAGTGCACCAGAGAGATATCAAATATTTTAGTGTTCTATATAGTTGTTTTTCAGAACATGGAATAAAAAGCCAATGTGGAATTTCCCTACTCTCCTTAAATGAGACAGTCCAATCTAAACAATTTTATCTATTCAAAATGCCTAAAAGGCATCTGTACTAAAATTCAAATATCTCAGGAGGCACCTGTGGCTCATTGAAAAGGGCGTTGGCCCCATATACCGAGGGTCATGAGTTCAAACCTGGCCCCAGCCGAACTGCAACAAAAAATAGTCAGGTGTCGCGGCAGGTGCCTGTAGTCCCAGCTACTCGGGAGGCTGAGGCAAGAGAATTGCTTAAGCCCAGGAGTTGGAGGTTGCTGTGAGCTGTGATGCCATAGCACTCTACCGAGGGCAATAAAGTGAGACTCTGTCTCTACAAAAAAAAAAAAAAATTCAAATATCTCTCTTCAGTTTCTGAACTGCTATTTCCATCCCACTTTTATTTATTTTTTGCAGTTTTTGGCAGAGGCCGAGTTTGAACCCACCACCTCCAGTATGTGGGGCCGGCGCCCTACTCCTTTGAGCCACAGGTGCCTCCCAGTCCCACTTTTTTTTTTTTTTTTTTGAGACAGAGTCTCATTTTGTCACCCTCGACACCCTCGATAGAGTGCCGTGGTGTCACAGTTCACAACAACCTCAAACTCTTGGACTCAAGTGATTCCCTTGCTTCAGCCTCCCGAATAGCTGGGACTACAGGCACCTGCCATAACACCCGGCTATAATTTTTAGAGAAGGGCTCTCATGCTGGCTCAGGCTGTTCTGGAACTCATGAGCTCAGACGGTCCACCTGCCTTCCACTTTTCAAAACCAAATAAACCTAACATATTATGTGTGAAAACTTCACATCATATTGAATAAAAGTTTTATCCATAGGTATGACTTAATATTGTATCATAATTTCAATAACCTGGACAAATGATCTACTTTACCCCAAATACCATGTTGCCTAACAATAATAAAGTGAACTCCCTCTCTGATAAAAAAAAAAGCACCTTTATTATTGACATAGAGAAGTCATTTTAAATTGTAAAGTTAAAATAAGGAAGCTCTTTGAATATTGCCTAACTCACTATTGTGGGGAAAAAGTTACAAGTGCCTCACACCATACCACCCTACTTTGCATTTCTACTGAATGGTTATTTTTTTAACCGACTTACAATGTTTGTTTTGCAAAATAAACTCCAAGCCAAATATCAATTTGTCATTTTGACAAGAGAAAGGAACTCTATTATATATTATCAAATTCTTGAACAGCTAAATGTTTTACTTGTAAGTTACTGAAATTGAAATTTTCTGTAAAAACTCTTGATAAACCGCAAAGCAGTAGCTCCACACACATAAAGCATTTTAATCATTTCTATGCATAAGGTATAACATTTCTGCCAAATGGTAAAAAATACAAGCTAAATGAGTCCATTTAGTAAAACTAATGTATCACTGAAACAGGAGCTGTGAAGCATAATGAATCTTATTCTTACTAGATTTTAGTCATTTGAAATAATTTGTTTTCCTTAAACTCTAAAGAATTTCGGTCCTTAATTTAGTATACACGTCTCTTGTGGAAACCTTTCTTCATGAAGTAAGTGAAAATTCTTAGAAGAGAGATGTTCATACTGACTTTTAATTTATTTTTATTTTATTTTATTTTATTTTTGAAGACAGAGTCTTACTATGTCACCCTCGGTAGAGTGCCATGGTGTCACAACTCACAACAACCTCAAATTCTTGGGCTTAAGCAATCCTCTTGCCTCAGCCTCCCAAGTAGCTGGGACTACAGGCGCCCACCACGATGCCTGGTTATTCTTTTGAGACAGGATCTCTCTCTTGCTCAGGCTGGTCTTGAACTTGCAACTTCAGGCAATCCATCTGCCTCAGCATCCCAAGTGCTGGGATTACAGGCATGAGCCACAGCGCCCAGCCCTATCTTTCTTTTCAGTTCTCTAGCTTTTGATAAAATATTTATGGGAACAGGTTATCTTAAATTCTGGTTTTGCAAAGATCTAACCCTCCTAATCTGAGTTTGTGGGACTGGAGTAACACAGAATCTAGATTAGGTAGAGACCAGAAGGGCCGAAGCAGGCATGGCATTTTTACAGAATTCTCAGAGCCAGAAGAACCTGAGACATCATCTATTCTAGTTGACTTGTTTTACAGTTGAGGATACTGTACCCTTGAAGTCCTAAGATGCAGAATCCGGAGAATCAGGCTTGAAATCTTCTCTTCAGTCCGTGGTTCTTTCCATCTTGCGAAGTAAAACATGGGGAAACCACAAATAGTACGAGCAGGGAGAAACACGAGCACTGCAGAGGAAGGAGGTGACAAAGTCTCTTCCAGAGCTTCCGGGAAGCCCTGCCATCTGAGCCTGGCTCTCCACCTCCGCTCCTCTCAGAGGCCTGCCATCCTTGACATGCTGACCCTCCACCAGTGACAACACCAACGGAACATCTCTAAACGTGTTTCATTATCTGTATTTGTCACCTGATGGGCACATTTTTCAAAAAGGAGAACAAATGTTTACTTTTTTTTTTTTTTTTTTTGAGGCAGAGTCTTTCACTCTGTTGTACTGGGTAGAGTGCTGTGGCATCATAGCTCACAGCAACCTCAAACTTCTGGGTTTGAGCAATCCTCTAGCCTCAGCATCCCAAGTAGCTGGGACTACAGGCACCTGCCCAGCTAGATTTTCTATTTTTTTTTTTTTTTAGTGAAGATGGGGTCTCACTCTTGCTCAGACTGGTCTTGAACTCCTAAGCTCAAGCAATCTACCTGCGTTGGCCTCCCAGAATGCTAGGATTACAGGTGTGAGCTCCTGTGTCCAGCCTTAACAAAGGCTTACTTAATCCTACAAATCCTCACCATGTGTGCACCCCATATCCATCACCTGTGCTTCCTTATAACATTTATGATCACCTACTGTGGGTCACTCAGTGTGCTGATGGCTTCAACATAGTGGTCTCCCCCTTATCCACAGGGGTTGCATTCCAAGACCCCCAGTGGATGCCTGAAACCCCAGACAGTACCTTGAACCCTATATATAATGTTTTTTCCTATCCATACATACTCATGATAAAGTTTAATTTATCAGTTAGGCACAGAAAGAGATTGACAATAATAAGTAATCCTAAAATAGATCAACTATAACAATACTCTATAATAAAAGTTACATGTATGAAGTCTCTGTCTCTTAAACTACCTCACTGCACTATGTCCTCCTGTTTGCCAATTGTGGTTGACCTCATGTAACTGAAACAAGAAAAACAAAACCACAGGTAAGATGGGACTATTGTACTCCCTTAAATCTTCATAAACAGCCCTATAGAGTAAATAATGTTATCCCCAATTTTAAAGACAATGAAGTTTAGATAAGTTAAGCAATTTGCCCATCATGTATAGCTAGTAAGCCACGGAGCTAAAATCGGATTCCGAGCTGTTTGAAATTAGAATTGGACCTGCTGAGCCTCCTACTCACTGTCACTGTGCTTTGCTTCCAGGAAAGAAACTGGCCTACTCACAATAAGAAGTCATCTTATATTGGCTTGGCGCCTGTAGCTCAAGCAGCTAGGGTGCCAGCCATATACACTGGAGCTGGCGGGTTCGAATCCAGCCAGAGCCCGCCAAACAACAATGACAATTATAACCAACAAATAGCTGGGCATTGTGGAGGGCACCTGTAGTCCCAGCTACTTGGGAGGCTGAGGCAAGAAGATCACTTAAGCCCAAGAGTTGGAGGTTGCTGTGAGCTGTGACGCCACAGCACTCTGCCCAGGGCAACAGCTTGAAGCTCTGTCTTACAAAAAAAAAAAGAAGTCATCTTATAAAAAATAAATAAATAAATAACATACACATATAGAGAGTGTCAGAAAATGTATACATGTTTTTAAGAGATATTGTTGGAAGTAAAATCAATAATTCCCCCAAAGTGTAAAAATTGCAAATAAAATGGATGTGCATAGTATGTCAAGAAAAATTTAACCAATAATGGTACCTTCAACTCAACTTTGAAAAGAAATACATAGAAGCCAGGCGTGGTGCCTCACGCCTATATTCCTAGCAGTCTGGGAGGCCAAGGTGGGTGCATTGCCTGAACTCAGGAGTTTAAGACCAGCCCAAGCAAGGTTGAGACCCCGCGCCCCCCATCTCTGATAAAAATAGAAAAACTAGCCAGGTGTTGGTTGTGGCGGGCACCTGTAATCCCAACTAGTTGGGAGGCTGAGGCAAGAGGATTGCTTGAGCCCAATAGTTTCAGGTTGCTGTGAGCTATGATGCCATAGCATTTTACCCAGGGTGACAGAATGAGACTCTGAGAAAGAAAATGAAAGAAAGAGAGAGGGAGAGAGGACGAGAAGGAAGGACGGAAGGAAGGAAGGAAAGAAGGAAAAAAGGAAAGAAGGAGGAAAGAAAGAAAGGACTCAGGGGTGGCACCTGTGGCTCAAGGAGTAGAGCATTGGCCCCATATACCAGAGGTGGTGGGTTCAAACCCAGCCCCGGTCAAAACTGAAAAAAAAAAAAAAAAAAGAAAGGACTCGACTTCTGTGGCTCAAGCTGCTAAGGTGCCAGCCACATACACCTGAGCTGGTGGGTTAGAATCCAGCCCGGGCCAGCCAAACAACAATGATGGCTGCAACCAAAAAAGTAGCAAAAGTAGCCAGGCGTTGTGGTGGGCACCTGTGGTCCCAGCTACTTGGGAGGCAGAGGCAGGAGAATCGCTTGAGCCCAGGAGTTTGAAGTTGCTATGAGCTGTGATGCCACCGCACTCTACCCAGGGTGACAGCTTGAGGCTCTGTCTCAAAAAAAAGAAAGGAAGAAAGGAAAGAACAGATGGATGGACTATGCCATGCACTCTACTGAAGTGATAAAGTGAGAGTCTGTCTCTACAGAAAGAAAGAAAGAAAGAAAGAAAGAAAGAAAGAAAGAAAGAAAGAAAGAAAGAAAGAAAGAAAGAAAGAAAGAATCTATCTATACATAGATAACATCACTTCACGTATGTATACACATTTTTTGCACCCGCTGTATATGAAAGCTAAAAATATTTACAAATTATTTTCCAAATAGTGCATTCCTTTCCATTTATTTGGGATGAGTAAGTATATGTTGAATACTATGAAAAACTTCAGAGTACATTTATGTTGTAATTTCCAACATAAATTTTAGTTTTGCAATGCATAGTTTAAATATACATGTGTATATTTATGTGTGTGTGTGTATATATATACCCACAAAAGAAAATTAAATGGCACAAAAGGATGAAGAATAAAGTCTCTCTTCTACCCTGACTTCCACACCCAGTGATATCTTTTCAGAATTAATCACTATTAATGGTCTTGTGCTTCCTTCAAATGTATTCTACACATGTACACATATATGTACATTTCCTCTACTATGAATGATAGCACAATATTTACACTATTCTCTGTGGTTTTACACTTAGTAACATATCCTGGCGTATTTGGTATCAATACACATTGATACACTTACCTCATTCTTCAAGAGCTGCAAAATATCCTAATTGGGAATACACAGGGGAGAAAACGAACTGAAAAGGTGGAAATCCATTAAGAGTAATAAGTAGCATTTTTCAGGTTTTGTGTTCTCCGTGCAACAGCAAGACTCCTAGACCCCTGCCAAGTCTACTCATGCTGGGGAAATATGCAGGTGCAGTCCCTGATATGCCATCACACAGGGCAATTCCAGCTGAGCTATCACCACACTATCCAGGATAGCTGGACAATCCTCTCCCCAATCTCCCCATGACAATTTTATATTTAAACAACTCATTTGGGTCTTGGTTTTGACCTGATGCATAAATTCTTCAAAGCTGTGTGATAAACAACCTGTAACACTCAAAACAGGCTTTCTCCTTCAGTAACTTAGTAATCCCTTGAAATAAGAATCTTCCTAGGAGACTCCTGGGTCTTTCATGCACATAGACTTCTGGTGGACCCTCTGTAACCAACCTCCCAGCACTCCCAGTTGGGACTCCACGCATTTAATGAAACGATACTTACTGACTCAAGAGCAGTCACCTCAGCCCCTACCTCCCTCCCATGCACACACAATGAGGCTTTTCCATAAGAGCCTTATTGGCATCCATGGAGAAAAAGGACTTTCATTAATGGACATCAAAGTTGATGTTATTGTTCTTATTTATAGCTGATGAAGGTGAGGTTAAGTACTGTATATGGAAAGCAGTCGGGGAGGCAATTGATATGAAAGTCTTCTGTTCCTCCAGGCTACCTCCCCAGGACTGAAGAGGCCCCCTACCCACAATCATTGTAAGCAAAACCTGTATTCAAACTCCTATTAAATTCTAAGCTCGGTTCGGCACTTGTAGCTCAGTGGCTAGGGCGCCAGCCACCTACACTGGAACTGGTGGGTTCAAATCCATCCTGGGCCTGCCAAACAACAATGACAACTACAGGCTCAGCGCCCATAACACAATGGTTACAGTGGTAGCCACATACACTGAAGTTGGTGGGTTCAAACCCAGCCCCGGGCCAGCTAACCAACTATGACAACTACAACAAAACATAGCTGGGCGTTGTGGCGGGCGCCTATAGTCCCAGCTACTTGGGAGGCTGAGGCAAGAGAATCGCTTAAGCCCAAGAGTTTGAGGTTGCTGCGAGCTATGACACTCTACCAGGGTGACAGCTTGAGACACAGTCTCAAAAAAAAGAAAGAAAGAAAGAAGAAAGGAAAGGAAAGGAAAGGAAAGGAAAGGAAAGGAATTCTAAGCTCATCACAGGCAGCTGTGTGCCTATGGGCACCCCCCCCACACACACACACACATGTTTGATTGTCCATTCAGTCAAGTCATTCATTTATTCAACAAATACTCATCAATTCCTGGCAATAGGTTGGTTACTGTGCTGGTGCTGGGACATCGACCTAAAAAAGGCAGAACATGTAACTTTCAACATATAAACAAGTAAATAAACAAGACACAGATCGCAATAAATGCTGCGGAAGAAATGGGTTGGGGTAATGTGATAAATTATAACCCACTAGGGAGAAGGGGCTGTTTTATATAGAAAGGCCGAAAAGGGTGGCACCTGTGGCTCAAGGAGGAGGGCACTGGTTCCATATACTGGAGGTGGCAGGTTCAAACCCGGCCCCAGCCAAAAACTGTAATAAAAAAAAAAAGAAAGGCCAAAAAATGTCTCAAACAAGGTGACAGTTAGCTGAAGCCTGAAGGGTGAGGGGCAAGAAGGAGACAGTTATGCAAAGACCGGGGGAGAGTGTCCAGGCAGAGGGGACACCATCTCCTTGATCCTTTCAGTTCAGCATAGCACAAGATGGAGTGCAAACTCTAATAAAAACAAATTCCATAGGCTCAGCAGTCTATAGCTCAGCAGCTAGGGCACCAGCCATATACACCGAGGCAGGTGGGTTCAAATGTGGCCTGGGCCTGCTAAACAACAATGCCAACTGCAACAACAACAACAACAACAAAATAGCTGGCCATCGTGGTGGCCACCGTAGTCCCAGCTACTTGGGAGACTGAGGCAAGAGAATTGCTTAAGCCCAAGAGTTTGAGGTTGCTGTGAGCTGTGACGCCATGGCACTCTGCCCAGGGCAACAGCTTAAGACACTGTCTCAAAAAAAACAAACAAACATACAAAAGGTTCAGTGCCTGTGGCTTAAGCAGCTAAGGCACCAGCCACATACACCTGAGCTGGTGGGTTCGAATCCAGCCTGGGGCCACCAAAAAAAAAACGATGACTGCAACCAAAAAATAGCTGGACCTTGTGGCGGGAGTGTAGTCCCAGCTACTTGGGAGGCGGAGGCAGGAGGCTCACTTGAGCCTAGGAGTTGGAGGTTGCTGTGATGCCCAGCACTACTCTACCCAGGGCGACAGCTTGAGGCTCTGTCTCAAAAAAAAAAAAAAAGTGTTTATCGAGTCCCTAATATGGGCCAGGTCTTGTGCTGAACTCTGGTGATAAAACAATGAACCAAAGAAAAGCAAAGAGAGTTTATTTGAAATGAATCGTAGACTGAGAATCACAGGCCATAGTTCTCGTCCTTGAGTTCTCTTTTTAACCAGCCTTGTGATTTGAGGCCAGCCAGTTAAAGTTTCTGCAGCTTAGTTTTCTGATTTGAACATTGTTACGAAGTTGGGGCTTGGTGCCTGTAGCTCAGTGGTTATGGCGCCAGCCACATACACTAGGGCTGGCGGATTCCAGCCTGGCCAGGACCTGCTAAACAACATGGACAACGGCAGCAAAAAAAAATAGCTGGGCGTTTGTGGTGGGCGCCTGTAGTCCCAGCTACTTGGGAGGCTGAGGCAAGAGAATTGCTTGAGCCCAAGAGTTGGAGGTTGCTGTGAGCTGTGATGCCACAGCACTCTACTAAGGGCGAGATAGTGAGATTCTGTCTCAGGAAAAAAAAAAGAGAGAGAGAAGAAGTTGGGATAGATCAGTGCTTTTTAGTCCCCTTGAAGGGCCAGGTGGAGCTGGGGTCCTCATTTTCCTCTCCCACCAAGGCAGCTTTCATGTGTTTTATATGTTGCCATCACTTGTGAGAATCTGTTATAAAAACAAATTCCACTGGTCAAAAATAGGAAAAAACCATCCATCCTTCCTTCCTTCCTTCCTTCCTCCCTCCCTCCTTTCTTTCTTTTCTTTATTTCTTTTTTATACAGAGTCTTGCTCCAGTCACCCAGGCTAGAGACATGGCATTGGCATGATCATAGCTCACTGTGGCCTCAAGTTCCTGGGCTCTAATCATCCTCCTGCCTCAGGCTCCTGAGTGGTTAGGAAACTACAGGTGCATGCAACCACCCCCAACAATTCCTTTAGGTAGGGACCTGAACTCCTGGCCTCAAGTGATCCTCCTCCCTCACCCAAAGTGCTGGGATTACAACTGTGAACCACTGTGCCCCGCCAAGACAAAGATTTAAAAACTACCGAATCCCCAAATACCCATCTGTAATACTAGCTGAGAAGTATTGTCATAAGTTTTTTCTTTGCATTTCTTACAAGCTACATGCGCACATCGTATCTGAGACAACTCGAGACTACTACCTAGCAAGGAATAAAGCAAATCACTTCACTTGAATGAGTACAGAAAACATATTTACGTCTAATACCAATAAAACATTTTCCTCTGAGGATACAGAACGTTAACCAAAGTTCCTTTGTCTTTTGGAAAAAAAAGAAAGAAAAGAAACCCATATTTAATTATTTCTAATGCTTCACATTCTCTTTGTTCTATGAAAATTTGAAAAGAATAGCCTGCGTGCATTTCAATTGAGTCCTTTTCTCCTTTCAAAAATACTGACAATCTTTTAAGCAATAAGGAAGGAAATACCAAACTGGCAAAATGTGGGATGTGAAAATGGTGCTACGGGCATGAGAAAACTCCTCCCATTATGTTAGCAAGTTTCAAGTCCTTTACAAAAAGAAGAACTGGCCTCATAATACCCATTTTGCTTGGTCATGTCTTTTTTTTTAAGCTATTTTACAGTTATGGATGGGCTTTTTCCGCTGGCATCAACGTGGGAATTGAAGTCACATGAATTCAAGTCTGTGCTCATTCTTTTCCCGTCCTTTTT
Source organism: Loris lydekkerianus (assembly GCA_963574355.1). Taxonomy (NCBI): domain Eukaryota; kingdom Metazoa; phylum Chordata; class Mammalia; order Primates; family Lorisidae; genus Loris; species Loris lydekkerianus. The sequence continues at coordinate 3,068 of CAUYPK010101177.1, read as the reverse complement.
CTCTTTGACACCTACCCAGGCCATATACGGATGCGGTGAAACTGGTAGCAAAGACCTCCAGTCATTGCCAAAACCTTGGCACTGTTTCTTCTTTAGACATTCTGCTATTGGTATTAGGTCGTGAATTTATTGGGTAATGAACATGTTAGGTATTCATTGTTGGCCCTGGGCGACATTGTGAAGTCAAGTTATTTTTCCTTTTTTAATTTTTTTTTATAGAGACAGAGTCTCACTTTATGGCCCTTTGGTTGAGTGCTGTGGCATCACAGCTCACAGCAACCTCCAGCCCCTGGGCTTAAGCGATTCTCTTGCCTCAGCCTCCCGAGTAGCTGGGACTACAGGCGCCCACCACATCCTTTTTTGTTTGTTTGTTTTTCAGGGCCATGAAGATTTATTTCTGTCAAAATAAAATAAAGCATCATGAGTCATTGAGTTAACCACTTGCTTATCAATACTTGGGATGAGCTGACCCTCACATCAAACACAGATTTAGGATTCTACTTAGTCTTCCGACTGGGCACAAAAACAACAGGCCAAGTGTCAGTGCATTCAAGTGACGGCCACAAAATGAAAGAGTAAATGAAAACACAGGCACAAAATGATCTCATTCATTCTCTTACTCTCTTCTCCCATTGCACACAGGCTGCCAAGTGTCAGGGAGGCGTCCTTCACCTGCCCTCTGCCTCCCACAGGCTCTGTCAGGCAGGGCCCACCCAGCTTGAGCCCACCTACTACGTCCCCAGTGGGAACGCTTCCCACTGCAGACCATTGCCACCAATGCCCGACTCAAGATGTGGAGGGAGTCACTAAGCTGCTGCTTTTTTTTTTTTTTTTTTTTTTTTTGTGACACAGTCCCAAGCTATTGCATTGGGTAGAGTGCAGTGGTGTCACAGCTCACAGCAACCTCCAACTCCTGGGCTCAAGCGATTCTCTTGCCTCAGCCTCCCAAGTAGCTGGGATGACAGGTGCCCACCACAATGCCTGGCTATTTTTTTGTTGCAGTTGTTTAGTTGGCCTGGGCCGGGTTTGAACCTGCCACCTTCGGGGTATGTGGCTGGTGCCATAACCACTGTACTATAGGTGCTGAGCCACCAGGAGGTTCTTAAAAACCTCAGACTCCTCAACAGAAGAACAGGCTGTCCAGGCCAAAAACTCAGCTTCTGAAACTCTGAGGATGTCCTTCAGAAATGGGTTGGAGATCTGTATCTGTCCTTCCTGTAGGGGGGTTGGTATCATCCCAGGCACTCCAAATACACATGTCTCTGCTTAATCTTGGTTATTGAGTCCGGGACAAGGAGGGCGAGGAGGACCAGCAGCTATAAAGGAAGGACTGGGGCAGAAGGCCCCAGAGACAAGGGATGTGTCCCTCTTCTCAAAGTTCTTGGGATCTCCATTTGGATCTTTTTAAGTTATGTTTCATTCTAAAACTGGTCTTTTGCCAGGCGCAGTGGCTCACACCTGTAATCCCAGCACTGTGGGAGGCTGAGGAGGAAGAATTGCTTGAGCTCAAGAGTTCAAGACTCGCCTGAGTGAGAGTGAGACCCTGACTCATGAAAAAAATGGAAAAACCCAGCTGGGAGCCGCAGCAAGCGTAATTCCAGAGGCTGAGGCAGCGGGATGCCCACAGCCTGAGTCTGAGGTTGCAGTGAGCTATGACACCATTGCACTCTGCTCAGGGACATAGGGTAGCACTCTGTCTCCTCAACAACAACAACAACAAAAAGCAAAGAAAAATAAAAAACAAGGAGATAAAAAAATAATTTTAAAAAACTTGTCTTTTAACATAAAAATTATTATAAATCACCTAAGAAGTAGACAGGTCACACCAGATAGGAAACGTGTTACTTGCCCTGTTGCTGCAAGAATGGACTCCTCACTATGTCCAGATGTTTAACTCCCATCCTGAAGAATCCCTACATTCCAATTCACTGGGGCTCACCCAAAGAACACCGGGACAGCTATGCACAATGTCAGTCACTTGCTGTGCTGTGAAGAGGCACTTCTCCATGACCCAGACAATGGCATCGACGTCCCACTGACGCATGGTGAGAATTTCAGGGCAACTGTGAAGCACCCTCTTTACCTTCCCAGCCTTCCCTCCCTCCCTCAATTCCTGCTTTTTTTCTGGCTTCCCATCAGAAAGGCACCAACTCTGTATTCTGGGTCTTGCCCTCCTCACCTTCTCCAAGTCCAAGCTTTCTCAGATATATGGAGGCGTCTTCATGTGCATTACTGACAGTTTCAATAATTGGGGACTTTTCTTCAAAGCCACATACACAGGCTCTGGATGCAGACCCAAAAGTATAAACTCTGACATGATATCCAGCAAGTGTTGAGGGCTGGCACCAGGTTGTACATTGAGCAATTCATTAACATGGGCATCGCTTGGCTTGGCACTCATAGCACAGTGGTTATAGCACCGGCCACATGTACTGTGGCTGGCGGGTTCACACCCGGCCCTGGGCCAGCTAAAGCAACAATGACAACTGCAACAACAACAACAACAACAACAACAAAAATAGCCAGGCATTGTGGAAGGTGCCTGTAGTCCCAGCTGCTTGGGAGACTGAGACAAGAGAATCTCTTAAGTCCAAGAGTTTGAGGTTGCTGTGAGCTATGGTGCCATAGTGCTCTACTGAGGGCAACATAATGAAACTGTCTCAAAAAAAAAAATATGGGCATTACTGAAACCCATGTCCAGGAGGGAATTGGTAACCTTCTCTACCTCCAAGGACCTTCCATCCACAGGCATCCTCTGTTTCTCAAAGAGGCAGTTTGGAACAAGGTTCATCCTGCACTCTGGCTCCTTCACATACTTAATGGGTCCAACACAGGGTAACTACTGAAGGTCACCTCCACTAGAGGCTGTGGTCAGTTTATGCAACAAAGCAGCAGCCATCTTTTTTTTTTTTTTTTTTTTTTTCAAATTTTTTTTTATTTTTAATTTCAACTTGCTTGTACATTCTTCCTTGTTCTAAGTACTCTTTTTTGGTGTTCATTTTCTTCTTCCTTTGGAGATGCTGTGCTGTTTTTGATGTTAAGTAGAGACGGGGTCTTACTCTGGCTCA
>CAUYPK010101175.1:0-30617 GCA_963574355.1 Loris lydekkerianus | reverse complement strand
TTAGTGAATGCAGAATATGATTGTCTTAACACAATAACTAAGAAAATGCCAGGAATGCTATGTTAACCAGTGTGATGAAAATGTGTCGAACTGTTTATAAAACCAGTGCATGGTGCCCCATGATCGCATTAATGTACACAGCTATGATTTAATACTAATAAAAAAATAAATAAAAAGATGCACCACGCCAACATTTTTTCCAGAGGGTTACCTACTCCTTTGTAGTGATGCCTCCTCCCTAGCAAACTAATAAGTACAGACTTTACTTCTCAAAAGGCAACTAGATAGGAAGGATTTGGCTAAATAATTCTGATTATATGTGAAACAAGATAGCTACTAAGACATGCTCAGAAAACTTATGTTTTATAGAAAATTTGAAAACTCAGATTCTACTTTTGGCAGAATGATACACTAGTGTTCTGAAACACCTTTAACACAAAATGCCCAGGGGTTGTATAAACTTATGACAAGCTTGATAATTAATGTGTTCCTAAGCTAATAGGAAAGTGCTAGAAATCCCCATGATCAAAAAATCAAGAACATATATATGTTACGTAACTATTTCTTATCTTGTTTACATTCATTTTTTTGATAGCATCTTTGATGAACAAAAATTTTTTATTTGACAAAGCCAAGCTGATCAGTTGTTTTTGCTTTTATATTCTGTTCAAAAAAACATTTGTCTACTCTGAGTTCTCAGAGATATTCTCAAATTAATTCTTATCTACAGAGAGAGATAAGGGTCTAGATTCCTTTTTCTTCACGTGGAATAGCCAGCGGATCTAAAAGAATTTATTAAAAAGACTTTCTTTTCCCCATTGAATTTATTTTATACTTTTGTCAAAAGTCAACCACCACATAAATGAAAGGCTCTCTATTTTGTTCCACTGACCTATTTGACTATCCTGCAGTATTATAGTAAATCTTAAAATCAAGAGGATAATTGGTGGGACCACACCTACGGTGCATCTTACAAGGTACATGGGAAACTTAGTAAATGCAGAATATAAATGTCTTAACACAATAACTAAGAAAATGCCAGGAAGGCTATGTTAACCAGTGTGATGACAATATTTCAAATATGAAACCAGCACATTGTACCCTATGACTGCATTAATGTACACAGCTATGATTTAATAAATAATAAAAAAAAAATCAAGAATAAAACTTTGCTCTCCTTTTCAAAGCTATTCTGGCTAGCTTCTCTAAAGCCTTTGCATTTCCATACCAATGTTTGAATTATCTTCTCTATTTCCTCAAATAGGCAATTTTGATAGAGATTATATTCAATCCATATATTGATATAAGCATAATGGATATCTTAACAATATTAAGTTTTTCAATCCATAAAAATAGTATGTCCATTTTTAAAAATAAATTCTTTTATTTACTTCAGCAGTGTCCTGTAATTTTCAGTACAGAGGTCTTGACATCTTTTGTCATCAAATTTATTTCTAGTTCCTTGATTTATTCATTTAAAAAATTTTTAAATTCATTTTTAGTTCATTGAAATTAAAATTCTTGATTGTTACAAATATATACAACCCAATTAATTCTTTTGTGCATTGATCTTATATCCTGTGACCTTGCTAAATTCACTTAATTAGTTCTGATAAGTTTCTAGACTCTACTGTTACATTTTCAAAGTATACAATCATGTTATCCATGAAAAAATTATACTTTGATTTTTTTTCTAATTTATGTACCCCTTAATTCTTCTCCTTGCCTTATTCAAATAGCTCAGATTTACATTATAATGTTGAAAAGAAGTGGTGAAAATTGGAAGTCTCTGCCCATTTCCAGATTATAAAGAAAAATGGATTAATATTTCTTTAAGTATCATGCTAGCATTTTTATAAATGCCCACCTTAGGCTATTTTGTGCTACTATGGCAGAATATCTGAAGCTAGGTAATTTACAATGAACAGAAAGTTATTTGTCTCATGGTTCTGAAAACTGAGACGTCCACGATCAAGATGCCATGTATTTTGCAAAGGTCTTCCTGCTGGGTCATCCTACAGCGGAAGAACAAAAGCGTATGTGTGACACAGCAAGAGGAAGAGGCCAAACTCATCGTTTACCAGGAACCCACCCCTGCAATGACTAGCTCACTCCCATGACAATGGCATTAATCCAGTCCAGACGGCAGAGTCCTCATGATGTAGTCACCTCTTAGAGGTCCCAGCTCTCCACACGTGTATTACACTGGGGATTCATTTCTAACGCATATACTTGGGGGACACATTCAAACCACTGCAATTTTTTAAAAACCAGATTGAGAAACTTCTTTTATTAACTAACTATAAGTTTTTATTATAAAGGAATGTTCCATTTTGTTATTTTTATGAATGTATTGAGATGTTATATGCCTTTCCCCTTTTATACCACTAATGTGGCATATTACATTGATTGATTTTCAAATGCTAAAGCAACCTTGCGTCCATGGATTAATTATCACTCGGTAAAGAGGTAATATCCTTTACATTCTGCCAGTTTTGATAGATAATATTTTGTTAAGTAAGTTTTCATCTATGTTCACGATAAATTTTGTTCTTTCCTTGTGGTGTATTTGTGAAGGTTGAGTATAATGTTTACGCTAGTCACATCAAATGATTTTGTAGTATACCAGCTCTCTCTATACCCTATAGAATTTTGTGAAGGACAGAAGAATTTATTTCTTCCTCAATATTTGGTAGAATTGACTGGTAAAACAATATGGACTTGGATTTGCTTTGTAGAAAGCATTTAGATTATGAATTCAATTTCTTTAATAGATATTAATTTACTTAAATTTTTAATTTCTAATGTCAGTTTTGGCAATTTATGTTTTTAAGGAACTTGTCAAATTTGTTGGGTTTACTGGAACAAAATTATTCATAACATAGCCTTATTGGCTAAAGCTGATGGATCACACCTGTAATCCTAGCACTTTGGGAGGCTGAGGCAGGAGGATGACTTGAGGTCAGGATTTCAAGACAAGTCTAAGCAAGAGCAAGACCAAGACCCTGTCTCTACTAAAAACAGAAAAAATCAGCCCAGAGTGGTGGTGCATGCCTGTAGTCCCAGTTACTTGAGAAACTGAGGCAGGAGGATCACTTGAACACAGAAATTTGAGGTTGCAGATAGCTGTGATGACACCTTTTCACTCCAGCTGGAGCAACAGAGTGAGACTCTCTCTCTTCCCCACAAATATGCTTATTATATGATGTCTCTAGGATTTATAGTGATGCCTACTTTTTGTACCTGATTTTGATAATTTGTGTTGTGTCTTTTTATTTGAAATTTATATTTCAAAAACAAGTCACACTGCAGAGCAGATACCATTTAAGATAATGTCAGTGAAAAGGGAGACACATATTTTTTAAATGCAGCACCTAGAAATAATGAGATGGGAAAAATGAAAGGGAGGCTAATAAAAACATATGAAAAAATGCTCATCATCCTTAATCATCAGAGAAATGCAAATCAAAACTACTTGGAGAGATCGTCTAATTCCAGTAAGATTAGCCCATATCACTTGGCTGGAATTCAATATAACCTTATCTGACTGACTTCTCTCTGGCTAGTCTGTCCAATTAGATTTTTACTTCAATGTACCTTAAAAAAAAAATAATCATATATATATATATACACACACACATATACATGCACATATATATATATAGATGCATATATATCCTACATGAATGTCTAACTGTAAACTGTACACATATATACTATATATATCCTATATATATATATATATATATATACTATATATACTATATATATCCTACATATATACCTATATACCTACCTACATGAATGTCTAACTATAAACTTCCTCTGTCTCCTAGAATTACTAAAAATGGTTGAATGATTATTGGAGTGCAAAGTAATTTAGATTTGTTTTCTGGTAGGACCTGCAATTCCCTGTCAAAAGAGTTATCAGACTATTTTATTTAACCCAAAATTTTTGCTTCTGGATTTATTTTAAACAGTAAATTTTTTCATCTAATGCTCACAAATGAATAAAATCTTACAGTAATAGACATGCTATGGTTTAAATGTTTGTCCTTCTAAAAGTTATTGAAACCCCAGGCCCAATGTAGTAGTATTGAAAGGTGGAGCCTTTAAGACATGATTGGGTCCTGAGGTCTTGGCCTCATGAGTGGATTAATTCATTCACAGACTACTGGATTGATGAGTGTATAGACTAAAGAGTTAATACGGGAGTATGACTGGAGGCTTTATAAGAAGAGGAAGAGGGATCTGAGCTAACATACTCAGCCCCCCTTGGCCATGTGATATCCTGTGCAAGCTATAGGATTCTGCAGAGCCTTTACCAGCAAAAAGACCCCTTGACCACCACCAGATATGGCCCTTTGACCTTGGACTTCTCAGCCTCCATAATTATAATCAATAAATTCCTTTTCTTTATAAATTACCCAGTTTCAGGTGTTCTATTATAGGCAACAAAAAATAGACTAAGACAAAGACCTATATTAAATAATCTATCCAATGAATGAGCAAAGTTCTGAAACTATAAAAATGACTGCTCTTTCCACCACTAGGTAGTATATCTTACACGGCACACAATTTTGTGTACCTTTTTTGGCTACAAGTACAGTCTGATATTAAGTTAAAATGGTTTAAAAGCAAACTGATTCATTCATCGGCATAATCTAAATACAGCTGACATTTTCTTGTAAGTAGAAATTGTGCTAAAATTCTCAAGTTAGAAGGTTTTACTGTAAGTAAAAGGCCAAAAGTTCAGATGCTCAACCAAAGCGGATCCAAACTTCCAGAGTTGGAAATATCACAAAAAAGGGCTTTTCCATGAAATGGCCTGCACTTCCTGTTTTTAGCTAAGCTGGAAATGCAACAGGAACAATACTTCTCAGAGCATGTCATTGCCTCTACTTTTGGTCTGAAAACACCAAGCAGAGACTATGAGCGTGACAAATCAAAAGAAAAAAATGTTGAGTGGAGAGGAGTTCTGGGCTAAGAAAAGGAGATTTAATGGGAACAGAATTTCCCAACTTGACCACCAGTTAACCATAGCTTGGACGCCCAATGTGCTCTGAGTCACTAGCAACTTGTTCCAAAATAACAGAAGAATATCTTGGGACCCATTAGATTACTACTGCAGTATACTGTTAGTAAATTTCCAGAATAAAAAATTAAGCAGAAACAGTTATTTAATGGGAAAAATAGTACTTATGTAATTCCTTCTTATAGAATAGTTTGGAAATGAGATATCACAAACAACTTGCTAGATATAAAGTCTGAAAATGTCGTTCACCGCATGCATTTAGATATTTTAGGCAAAAATCACAGCTATCATCAACAGGGTTGATAATAATAGCTCTTCACAGGAAGAGTGTGGAATTGTTAACGACAGAACACGCACTGAATTCTCAAAAGCAAATCTTGAAAGTTTTATAGATTGTAAATAAAATGGTATATTTTCCATCTTCCAAAAAGTCATTTTATACTGTTGTCTCTGACTTAATTTCTTAAAATAGTCTTTAAAACTTCTTAACTGATGAACTCAAACCATTAACACTCATCTATTTGGTTAACATAGTTATATAATGTGATGCTCAATTAAGAAATCAAATTTGAAGCTGTTGTTCTTCACTACTTGATTGCACAATAAGCAGCAGGGTGTGAGGTTGGACAGGTCACTGAAAGGTGCAATATGGACATGTCTTCTATAACTTAGAAATATTGCTTTCCCCTAATAAATTATTCCCAAAGGTAAGGTACCTCCACCCCCCACTCCCAAATAAACAAACAAACTTAGAGAAAAAGAAAATAAGTAGTTAGGATGTACAGCCTAACTACTTATATCAATACCCATCTATAAAAGAAATTTGTGAATCCCTGCCAAAAAAGAGTGAAAACTTTAAAAATAATGAAATGAGACCACAGGACAGAGACACAGACCTTGACATCACTGGCTTTTCATCTATCCCCTCATGAAGGGCTGGAAGTCCTAGGAAAAGGAGCAAGCCAAGAGGCCTGATGGTCAGAGGAGGGTCATAAGGGCTGGGATTTGGAGGTACAGTGACACAACCAAGAAAAGCAGAGTCATCACTCAAAAGTCTAGATCAGTTCTCCACAAGATTACAGCATGAAGCCAAACAGAACAAGAGTCAATAAATTCTAGAATAATCAAGCAATAGCAGAAACTGAAAGATACTGAAAGGGCTTAGTTAATGATGACAGGCCTTGAAAGTGCTTCAGGTGGGTGTGGAGAATGAGGAGTGGCCTGATAGGCTGGGCAAAAACCTGGCTCTGGAGGACATTGTTTTGTGTCATGGTTCTTCTTTCCATTTTGGCAATCTCCATTTTGGCATACTTCCTGCCTCTCCCTTATTTGACACTCCTGATGTGTCATCTGTGTGTTTCCTGAGTGTCCCTATAAGTTTGTACTCCAGGTCTGAATAATACTTAACATGAAAATAAGTTAATCAAGTGCACCTCCTGTATGTTTATAATTCGTTTTGGGAGCTGGGTTAATAAAGGAGTCATTTCAGTTAATGGTTAAAAGATAAAGTCATAATGCATCTCTTGTTTGCTCCAGTCTGGCTTCCTTCCTGGAGCCATGCTGCTGGCAGACTCTGAAACAGGCATCAGCTACGCCATGGAACCGTATTCAGTGGATGGCAGGGCCTAGAATAGTGTTTGGGGACTTTAATACAGCAAACTGTGTGTTAGTTAAACTTTGACTCCATGACAAAGACTGTGTTTGATTTCTTGAGGATGACTGGCCTACCTACTTGACTGAGGTAATCCTGAGACAATGAAATTGAAACTACATAGAAACAAAACAAATACATAAAGGGCAATTCTCCTGACTTAGAAATTACATGACAATGAAAGCCTTATAGTAAGCTATTGACTGGGGGCAAAGAACATGTCTTATTCATTTTTATTTCCCAGCATCAAAGCATAGTGTCTGGCATATGGTAGACATTCTATAAATACCCATTTATCTGAACCAAACAGCATTACTTCATGTCAGCACCGCCGGTCCCTTTCATCAGGTTAACACCTGTGCTTAACCTTGGCTCAGCCATCACTTCCTCAGAAAGGCCCTCCTTGCCCTCCTTGACTTAACTCCCTGAAACATCTTTGCTGTGATGCACTCTCCTTTGAAGCACCTATCATGGCTATAATTTTACACTTACAGCAGCGTGTTCCATAAGGACCTTTTAGGTCACCAATAGAGTGCATCTATATGACAGTGGTTCCATAAGATTAAACACAATACCTAGCATTGTGTTACGGTTGCTTTTAGTGCTCAGTGGAGTAATGTGCTGTACATGTGTGTAGTCCAGGAGCACTAGGCTATGCCATCTAGGTCTTCACAAGTACACTTGATGATGTATAGCAACAAAGTCACCGTAAGGACTCATCTCTCAGAACTATCCCCGTTGTTAAATGACACATGACTGTGCTTACAAAGCTCTTTGATAGAAATGATACAAAATATAAACAGTACATTCCAAGGAGGCAAGGACAGTCTTTTTGCTTTTTGATCATGCAGTAAATACTGTTTCATTGGCACTCAGTAACTTTTTGTTAACATAGTGAACCAAGAATCCATCATTTCTGTCGTTTCCTCTCATTCTAATAATGCAAGTCCTCAAATAATATGAAGCAAATGTGCACCTAATGGAGCTGGGAAAGCAATATTTTGTGATGTGAGTCATCAGTTTGGAAGAATTTTGGTAAGAAAAAGAAAACACACAAATACCATTCATTATTGTTAGAAGTTATTCTTCATCTTAGAGTATACAATGGGAATGTTTGTGGAGAAATGTTCATTCTTTTATAGGCATTTCAGTAGTTTTATTTTCTTAAAAAACACAATCCATTAAGTTTAACCTAAAGAATTTTTTGACTAAGGATTAAAAAATCTCAAATACCATCAATTTCATATGGTTCAACCTAACAGTTGAGTTATATGAAAGTAGTTTTTCTATAGCATTGTTCTCTGTACCTTCAGAGTAGAACAAAGAAGTATGGTTCTGATATAAAACCCGGTACTGAAAAGTATGAAATCTAGTGATCATTAATTTATTTTCTGATTAAAGGAAAAGAAAGAGCAGAAGTTAAAGCAGTCATGTAATAGAGAATGTTTACCATAACCCAATATATTCAATTAATCTAGCCAACAACTTCATAAATCAAATTCCAGGTGAATGATTAAGGCAAAAAAAGACCATCTAAGAGAGCTGTTATTTTAATCCATTTTGACCTTAATATTATTTGTCAGGCAGCATACTCAGAAGAAAAGCAGCCCCAGAGAAAGACTCTGCTTGCCCTCATGGATTTACAATCAATGAGAGATTTCTCAGTCTGTACCTCCCTTCCTCGAAGTGAACTGTTGACCTCAGGCAGGACCACAGAGGATGCTCTCCTCCCCTTAAAGGGAATTATAGGCAGTCCCCTGGTTATTAATGTGAAAGGTACTGTAGATTTTTCTAAAGTCTGATGGGGTTAGAAACAGAAATGAATGTCACAGTTGCTGGGCAGCGTTAAGTCATAGAAAATCACATTGACCTTGAACATGAAGAGAGCCGGAGCTTGTAAAACCTTCTTACCCATAACTGGGCTCTATGTAATATATGAGGGTGACAAAAATTCCCCAGTCTTACATGAGTATAAGTCCCATCAGAGATGGTCTGTTGAGGTATTTGATTCATCATCATAAAAAGTTAAGAGACAACATGGTTATATTGACAAGAATTATCATCCAAATGTGACTGGGAGTCAAAACTCAGCTTAGTGGAGAGCAAGGAGGATAATTTCCAAAGGTGCTGAACAATAAAATGGAAAAATGGAAGCAGCTACCCAGACTGAAGAACCATATTCCAGGCTGCGCATGGCAGGTCATAAACAGACTCAAGTCAACAGTGGAGGATGAGCAGTAAATTATCTGAAAGTCCCCAAATTGTTTACAGTATTGTTATTTGCTGACTTTTTCTTTAGCTAGGTATCTGGTTTCCAAATACAAGGGTTAATTGTGAAATGTCAAAATCATCTTGCTAGAAATACAAAACTCTCAGAAAACTGCATATACATGAATTCTAAATGCCTGTGGGGGGGTTGGGAGGGTTGTTTGTTTTCTTGCATTAGGCTAGAGATGGGGGATGAGGGACTGCCCTGTGATTTGTAAAGAACTGGCTGGGCATGGTGGCTCACTCCTGTAATCCTCTGAAAAGCCAAAGTGGAAGGATCCCTTGAGTCAGGAGTTTGAAACCAGCCTGAGGAAGAATGAGACCCCATCTCTACTAAAAATAGAAAAAGTAGCCAGATGTTGTGGCAGGTGCCTGTAGTCCCACCTAGTCAGCAGGCTGAGGCAGGAGAATTGCTTGAACCCAGAGTCTGACGTTGCAGTGAACTAGGCTAAGGTCATGCACTCTACCCTGGGAAACAGAATGAGATTCTGTGTAAAAAAAAAAAAAGAAGAAGAAGAACTGCAAAGTCTATTGTAAGCCAACAATTAGCCTATCATACTTTCACGGATGCTAGAAGATGTGACATTTCTGTGTCAGAGACTATTGACTTTAATAGCTAAAATGTCAGTTCCTGTAGTGCCGATTCTCATAGGGCAACACAAAGAGGGTCAAGTGGCACTTTTACACAGTAGGCATTATAGAGAAGAACCCTCAGCTTTTTAGGGAACCTGAATCTTTTGTGGTGGACAGTATGCATGCCTACTCTTTGCTCTGGAGGGCGACACTTTCAAGGCTTGCTAGAAATACAAAACTCTCAGAAAACTGCATATACATGAATTCTAAATGCCTGTGGGGGGGTTGGGAGGGTTGTTTGTTTTCTTGCATTAGGCTAGAGATGGGGGATGAGGGAGTGCCCTATGATTTGTAAAGAACTGGCTGGGCATGGTGGCTCACAAACATCCTTGAAACGATGGAATGAAATAAAGTCAGTTCCTCCACTCACAAGACATGTAGAAATGTGAGAGACTCGTAGAGAACTGTCGAACGGCGTGATCCCCACACTAGGAAGCACTCCCACAGGACATGCTTATGTACTTTGCATCATGTTGGTAGACTGTTTAAATGACTCTGGATCTCCAAAGCCCTTATCTGGACAAATCACTATTGCATATTCCCAAGAAGATTTTCCTAAATTTCCCAAACCACCTGTAGGTATTTACTTCCTTCCTCTTGAGGTCCGGATTATGATAAAAGAAAGAAGTTTCAAAATTTTCTGAAACTTTTGTCTATTATAATACCATTTCTCAGAACAATGTGGCGGTTCACACTGTAAAAGGCTTCTGCAATATAGACCATCTCTCTTCCACTAGCACTAAAATAGGATTCCAAAATATGTAGTATAGTCTGTCACTGTTATGGGTTTGAGATAGGCATATCTTACTGCAGACTATGCAAGTATTTGCATAATGATACTGCCTGCATCCCCATACTAGGCTACTCAAGCCACTGAGTGGTCGCAACAGCATGAGTCCTAACTTTAATGCTCACTACTTGTTGCATGGCTGGGTCACTCCTCTTTCTTCTACCTTAGTCTCCTCATTGTGAAATGAGGATAATAACATTATTCTTCCTACCTCAATTTTTCAGAAAGTCAAATGACATAGCATTTGTGAAAGCATTTTATAATCTAGAAAAAAATCTTTAAAGTGCGTCAATATTATATAGTATAATTAGTATTTCCTGCAGTTTTCTGGTACCATCCATTTATGTACAAACCCAGTCCTTTCTTATGCTCAGAAACTGTGGCATCACAATGCATCAGGCAGAGTTGTGGGGCAATTAGTTATTTGCAATTATATTTATGTGTTATTGATGCCCAGGGGGTAGCTCTTTGCCATCAAGGATTTGGGAGGAAGTTGTGGGGTGAGTAGGAAGAAGGGGAGGAATACAATGTTATTTCTAGGCCAGGAGCCATTTCTGGATATATTATATGCTGAGTAGAAAACAGCCAATGTTTTATGATAACAAACATTGGCCTTTGGTTTATTTTTAGTTGAGGATCAGTAAATAGGAAAGAGATAAAATATACTAGTCCCTCTTTGTTAGAATCTTCATAAATATGCCTTCCATATTTTTATGTTTTTCTTAAGGAACCAATAAGACTATTGTCAGAATACATTTTTTCCAAGTGGTGTCAGGTGGGTCTACAGGCAATACATCACATAAAAGAGTCAAGAAAAATAGTTTAAGACTTAAAAAAGGTGCATTACAGCCAGTCAAATTACACCATGCTGCAACTTACAAGGACTTGGATCAAAACTTCTGGTTTCTGCCTAACTTTCCAACAGTGGAAAACCTTATAGACTTTTCACATAGTAAAAAGGAAAAGAACGTAAGCCCCAACCGATCAAAAATGGGAAGCAAAGAAAACAGGAGAAAGTGACAGGGGTGGGGACCTGCCACTCATCCAGATAGTTTCGGAATGCAAACCAGAATATTTAAAAAGAACTAAAACAAGGAAATATTAAGATATTCTTATGACATTGTACTTATTTCCTTTAGGAAGAAAACTTGATCCAGATTGCTTCTACTTCCCAGAATCTGTTACTCAGTTCTCTTTTCAGAAGTTGTCAAATTTTGGCAGACACTACTTAAAAAAAAAAACCATGAATTTTTCCATTAAAATTAAAGTTAAAAATATAATCTTTCAATCCCCCAAGTTACCTTGAAAAATGCTTTGAATCAGCACTGGAATTAGATTTGTCTGAGTATGTTTCTAATAGCATCAAGTGGTCTAGAAAGAAGTGATTCATAGAGCTAAGTGTGAAGTCTCTTTCCAAAGAAGGGTGAGCCCCAGAAGTCAGCTTCTATACCATGTGTCTTTTCTCCTCTGTTCTGTTTTTTCATCCTTTTTCTTTCTTTGCTTCATTTTGATCTGTCTTCCAGTTCCCTCAGCTGTTCTGATGAGTTCTGATGAGTTCACTCAGCTATTCAAAACATCCAAAATTCTCATTATTAAATATTTTTCAGTTCTAGAATATCCTCTTGATTATTTTACATAAACACCAACCTCTAAAGTTTCCCATCTTTTCACATATGTTGTCCATTATTTTCCCTGTTTTCTTGATCATGTTAATCATAGTTATTTTTAAGTCCCTATCTAATATCTGAATTCTTTGTGGGTTTATTGTCTTTTTTTCTCTGGGCTTAGGTCATTTTTTTTTTTTTATATGTTTTACAGCAGGCCTTGCAGTTTTCTATTGAATGCTGAATATTATGGTTAAAAACTTGTGAGGCTTTGAATGACATCTTCCTTCAAAGAGAGTTAAATTTTCTGCTGGCAGTCAGAAAACGATTACTGGTGGATTACCTTGATCCTGTGTAAGCCTGATTTAAAATCCTGATAGAGCTCATCTATTTCGGCTTTCCTAGGGTATGGTCCCTATTCCCAGAGCTTGACAGACATGGTCTCCACTGAAAGTCTGGGAGTGTTTGCCATTGTTTACCTTCGCCCCTCTCCCTTGACCGCACTTTAATTCCATGTCTCTCCTTAGCACCATGTGGCCAGTTTCTGTACCAAAATATCTCATTTGGCCACAGATGTTCTTTTGTGCTGGGGTTCTTGGGGGTCTTGAATGCAGATTAGTAGTTAGCAAATGACTTGAGAAGAATTTATATGCAGATATTTGAACTACTTTTTTGTGGTTTCAACCTCTCCAGAATTTTGCCCTCTAGTCCTAGCTACTTTGGTTGCCCCAAATTCTGACTTCTTCCTCCTTCACCCAGTATAAAGGCTACTTTCTTCCTATATTTCATTTACCTGTGCTGTGATTTAGAAAATGATCTCATGGGAGAATTTAAGCTCATCTCTTGTGCTTCTTTCTCTTCCCTCACGGATTATAATTTTGCCCTACTGATGTTGTTTGCTTCCAATGCCTTCAATCTATTATATTACATATTCTGTCTTGCTTTCTTGACTATGCAGAGAGGTTTAACCACTACAGATTGTCCCATCACAAAAAGTTAAGCCTTCAGTACAAATTTTATTACACAGAATGTTTAGAGAATGAGTTGAGCTTTTAGCCAGAAGCCAGCACAGATTTGCGGATCATGACAGAGACATCAAGAGGGAGTCAGATACTTTGATACATATTGCCACATTAAAAATGCCTATTTCTAATCAAAGTGAAGAAGACAAAAATGCCTGGATTGCTAAGTTTTCTAATTACAATTCTTTACTAGGAAGGATACAGAAAGCAAACAAGAAAGCAGACATAGCAGGATATATTTGTTCAATATCTGACTTCTCCACTGTCAATCTGGGCATGCATCTTTGAGCAAGGCACCCATTGCCAATGGAGTTGATTTCTTTACCTTCAACAGGAAAGGATTTCAGCCTCCACACTGTAGACATCTGAGTGCTACAGAAGTGGTGAGCCCAGCTCTACTCCCCTCCCTTTGGCTACTCACAGCTCCCTTTGGCTTCTGTACAAGATTGCATTTGTGCAATAGGTGCTGTGGTTAGAAATTTAGAAAACATAAGACTACACAATCCTAAAGATTTTTTTTCACAACACTGTAAGTCTCTACTTCTATGTATAACTAGATAAGAAAAAAAAAAAGAAACCATAGATTTTTTTATAATCAGAACCAAAAATAATTAGGACCAAAACTACTTTAATGGTGCTTAGTTTTTACAGATTTTCTAACACAAATTCCCAAGATTGTCATAATTTTTTGATTCACATACTTAATAAATATTTAATCTATGTCTTAAATTCCTTTACTGGAAATCCATCTGAATGATTGTTTTCTAAGAACTAACTCTACATCTAAACAGACTTCTTACTCTATTTAACAAATAGTTTTTTAGTAGAAAGCCTAAGTTTCAAAAAAAAAAATAATTTAATTTAGTAACTGAGCTGCTAATTTACCTGGTTTATAAGGTTTCTACTAAGTGAAAACATTATTTTTTTTTCTCATTTAATGGTTCTTACCATGAGTTAATAATGCTTACAAGTGAGATCATCAGAGCACTAAGATGCCCTTCTCCAGAAAGTGAATTTATACATGATGTTCAATTTTTTTTTTTTTTTTTTAGGATTTTAATTTGGGATAGCAAAGCTTTAATCATCCTTGAGAACACTAATGATTATAAAATGATTAAATGTATATATAATGATTAAATATAATAATATCTAGACTTGGTGCCCATACGTCAGTGGTTAGAGCACCAGCCATATATAACAGGGCTGTAGGTACAAACCCGGCCCAGGCCTGCTAAACAGTGACAATAACAACAACAACAACAACAACAACAACAACATAACATAGCCAGCCGTCATGGCAGGCACCTGTACTCCTAGCTACTTGGGAGGCTGAGGCAAAAGAATTGCTTAAGCCCAAGATTTTGAGGTTGCTGTGAGCTGCAACGCCATAGCACTCTATTGAGGGTGACACAGTGAGACTCGGTCTCAAAAAGAAAAGTAAATATAATAATGTCTAATATTTAGGGTAAATCTACTATGTATATCAACACTATTCTAAACACTTTAATTAAACTACAATTCACTGAATTCTCACAACCCTCCAAATCAGGTTCTCCTGCATTGCCTATCTTCCAGAGACACCACTGCAACAGAAGCTCTCGTAATAATGAGGGACAGAGCCACCGTCACCAAGACATCTGACTCCAGAGCCCACACTTGGAACCACCATCCCCATGGTTGCACATCAACATCCACTATAGACAATATCTTGGGATCCAAATTAACCTAGATGCTGAAATTTACTAAAGAAAATATAAACAGACATACGTCAGAATTCATTTTGCTCTTTTCCATTTATTTTTGTTTTCTTTAGATTATATTTCTCCACTGTAAATAAGACAGGAGGTTGTAATGAGAAAAAAAAGAGAGAGAGACAGAACTAGAGTCAGGTGACCTGTGCTTATCACCAAGCCTCCCACTAACTAGCTATGTAGCTTTGGACAAGACTATAAATATATTTCAAGCCTTAAGAGAGAAAAAAAACACTCTATTTTTATCTATATAAAATTCATAAGGATTTTAGGGAATTCTGCCAATTGTATTATTAATCACTAAATACTGGTGTGATTATTATTAAGAAATCACTAAAAGTAGAATAAAAAAAAAACTATTCTGAAACAGTTTGGAAATAGTTTCCCTTGTTACAAGGAATTTTTCCTATAGATAAGAGTAAAACTGTTGGTATTTCCTGTATAATCTTTAACTTTCATTACTCTGCAGCTTCCTGAAGACGCATTGCATTAAATAAACTCTAGAAACCATATTTCGAAGACCTGGTAATAAGTAAGCATCATTTAAAGTTTATTATTCTTTTAGTACAGATGCTTTGCCTTTTGTTTTTAAGGGAAAAAAAAAACTGAAATTAAAAGCACATATTTTTGCTGTATTTATGTCCAATAAAATTCTAGTTTACAAATGGAAATGCAAAATGGTAACACTTGGTCCATATGTGATTATGTGATTGAGTTTCTACAGGTTATTACTCCTTTGTTCCATGCCTTACCTTTTGCAAAGCAGGAGATCACTTTGTTAGTCACTTATTTAGTCTACTCCCTGAAACCAAAGTAC
Source organism: Loris lydekkerianus (assembly GCA_963574355.1). Taxonomy (NCBI): domain Eukaryota; kingdom Metazoa; phylum Chordata; class Mammalia; order Primates; family Lorisidae; genus Loris; species Loris lydekkerianus. The sequence continues at coordinate 15,046 of CAUYPK010101175.1, read as the reverse complement.
ATTGTGTTAACTTTCACAAGCTAAAAATTGACTAGTTGTGTATTTAAAGTAGAAATTATATTCCCTTTCCATTCTGAACTTGCAGATATAAAATTATCTGCTAATATCTGGATATGTAGAACTTTTATAACCATTGAGGTCAACTCAGTTTTAATAATGAACCCAGAGCAAGAGGGCCCAATAGAAACGTAGAGTGCTGGACCCTCTACCTGAACACCAAACTGAACAAATACCCACCCAAGCAAGAACCTCCAAAGGCACCAATCAGGTGTTAACATTATATCAATGACAGAAGCACTGAATAGGGCAGGAAAGGCAGTCTTGCATTGCCCACGCCACTCCTTTCCCATCCCCCAGCAGTGTTGTGCCAATGCTCAGTGGAGAGAGAACCCGTGTGCCCAGAACTGGAAGAGGGAAGTGATTGTGGGCTTTCAATTGAAACTCAGGGCCATCCTGGCAGAGGGCAACACAGCTCAGGGCAGAAATCCCAGGTGCCCGTGGAGGGAGCATTTAGACCAGCCTGGCCAGAGGGAAATCCTCTGCCTTGAAACCCAACTTCCCACTAGTACTACCACCGCTAATAAAAAGCAGCCTGGGGCCTGGAATAAATTTGTAAGGCAGTCAGGCCACAAAGGCTGCAGTCCTTGGTCAAGTCCTGCAGCTGTGCTGGCTGGAAGCCAGTGGACTTGGGCTGTACCTTACCCAAAGAGACACCAGCAGTAGTGGCCAAGCCAGTGCCTGTGTCACTCCCTCCCCCCAAGTACAGTAGTGCAGCTCAGAGTCTTCTTCCACATGGGGAAAGGAAAAGGAAGGGTTTGAAGGACTTTGTTTTACACCAACAGACTCCTAAAGCTCTTGAGTCCAGGGCTTAGTTCCTAGATGGCATTTCTGGACCCACCAGGGACCAGACGGAAACATGCTGCCCTGAAGGGAAAGAACCAGTCCTGGTAGGATCCACCACCTGCTGATTAAAGAGTGCTGGAGCACTGAATAAACAGAATTTGCCAGGCAACAGTAACCAGTGGCTTTGAGTGAGCTGAGCTAGCTTCAGATCTGACCCAGCACTGATAGCCACCCGGGTGCCCACATCACACTCCCCCAGCTCCAGCAGCCCGGCACAAAGAGTGAGAGACTTTGCCTTGTAATCCACGAAAACCTTGATATCTTACCCAAATCTGCCAGGCAGTACCACCAGGAGTCTGCAGGAAGTCACAGCATTAGGGAATCTCCAATACTGATTTAGGAGGAGTCTATATAAGGACCATAGACTTACATCACAGTACTCACTTCCCTTTGAATATCTGGAAAACCTTCTTAAGAAGGAGAGGTTTAAACAACCCAGACTGTGAAGACTAAATAAATACCTAACTCTTCAATTCCCAGATGTCAAAGAACAAGCACCAGGAACACCCAGGAAAAGATGACCTCACCAAATGAACTAAATAAGGTGCTAGCGACCAATCCTGGAGTGATGGAGATAGTGGACCTTACAGACAAAGAATTCAAAATAACTGTCCTAAAGAAGCTCAAAGAACGTCAACACAACACAGACAAGGAACTCAGAAACCTATTGGAGAAATTTAATAAGGAGATTAAAATAATTTTAAAAGGCCAGGTGTCTCACGCCTGTAATCCCAGCACTCTGGGAGGCCGAGGCAGATGGATTGCCTGAGCTCACAGGTTCTCAAGACCAACCTGAGCAAGAGTGAGACTCCATCTCTAAAAATAGCTTGGCATTGTGGGAGGTGCCTGTAGTCCCAGCTACTCAGGAGGCTGAGGCATGAGAATCGCCTGAACCCAAGAGTTAGAGGTTGCTGTGAGCTATGACACCACAGCACTCTACTGAGGGCAACAAAATGAGACTCAGTCTAAAAAAACACACACACACACAAAAAAAAAAAAAAGAAAGAAAAGAAAAGAAAGAATTTTTAAAAGGCAGGAATTGTAGAGCTTAAGAATTAATTCAATTGACAAACTGAGAAATGCATCAGCGTCTCTCAACGGCAGAACTGACCAAGCAGAATAAAGAATTAGTGAGCTGGAACACAGGCTATTTGAAAATACCATCAGAAGAGAGAAAAGAAAAAATCAATAAGAATGAAGCACACCTGTAAGAGCTAGAAAACAGCCACAAAACAGCAGATCTGAGAGCTTTTGGCCTTAAAGAGGAGGTAGAGAGATTGGGGTAGAAAGTTTATTCAAAGAAATAATGTCAGAGAACATTCCAAATCTAGAGAAAGTTATCAGTGTATAGGGACAAGAAGGCCACAGCACACCAAGCAGATTTAACTCAAGCACGCCTACCTCAAGGCATTTAATAATCAAGCTCCCCAAGGTCACAGGTGGAGAAAAGGTCCTACGGGAAGCAAAAAATAAATAAATACATAAATAAAGGACTGCTTCCAGACATAATGGAGTTCATTTATTTATTTATTTATTCATTTGTTTGTTTGTTTGTTTGTTTGTTTACTAGGATATATGTGGCATGATATATTCAAAGTGCTGAAGGAAACAAATTTCAGCAATAGAATATAATATTCTGCAAAAATACCTTTCAAATGTGGAAGAGAAATAAATACTTTCCCAAACAAAAGCTGAGGTATTTCATCAACACAAGACCCATCCTACAAGAAATGCTAAAATATGTTATTCAATCTGGGGCCAGGTGCAGTGGATCATGCCTGTAATGCTAGCACTCTGGGAGGCTGAGGCTGGTGGATTGCCTGAACTCACAGGTTTGAAGAGTAGCCTGAGCAAGAGGGAGACCCCATCTCTAAAAATAGCCAGGTGTTGTGGTGGGCACTTGTAGTCCCAGCTTAGGCAAGCAAATCACTTGTGCCCAAGAGTTTGAGTTTGCTGTGAGCTGTGACATCACAGCACTCTACCAACAGTGACAAAGTGAGACTCTGTCTAAATATATATATATATATATATATGTATTTAATCTGGAAAAAAAAGGATGTTAATAAGCAATAAGAAATCATCTGAAGGTTTATAACTCACTTGTAACAGAATTAAAACAAATACAGAATACTCTATTACTATAATTGCAGTGTGTAAACTATGTAAATCTTGAGCAGAAAGACTAAAAGACAAACCTATCAAAAATAATAACAATAACTTTTTGAAAGAGAAACAGCATAAAAAGGGATGGAGTTAAAGGATAGAATTTCTGTTAAGAGTTCTTTTTGCTTGGTTGTTTGTTTATAAGCAGAGTAAAACAATTGTTTATAAAATGTTTTTTACAAGCCTCACGGCAATCTCAAATCAAAAAACCTAAAACAGGTACACAAAAAGATAAAAGCATATTACCAGGGGAAAAAAATCACTTTTAACAAAAGAAGATAGGAATAAAATAAGAAAGATAAAAATCAAATAATAACATGGCAGCAGAAAGTCCTTACCTATCAATAATGACATTGAACATGAATGGATTAAACTCTCCAATCACGACATAGATGGATTGAATGGATAAAAATAACAAGAGCCAACCCTATGTTGTCTACAGAAACACACTTCATCTATAAACACACACAAAGACGGAAAAAAGAGGGAAAGAAAAAGATATGCCATGCAAATAGAAACCAAACAAGAGTAAGAGTAGCTATCTTCCCATCAAATAAAATAGATTATAAGACAAAACTTTTAAAAGAGACAAAGAAGGACAATATATTACTAGAATGGGGTCAATTCAGAAAGATGATATAACAATTATAGGTATATTTGCACCCAACATTGGAGCACCCATATAGGGTGTCCATAAAGTTCATGTGCAATTTTAAATTGCACACTATTTTAAATTGCACAAGAACTTTATGGTGACCCTGTATATAAATCAAATATCATCAGAGCAAATGAGAGAGATCAACCCCAATAATACAAGCATCACTGTAGACGTCAACACTTTCAGCACTGGACAGATCATCGAGACAGAAAAATCAATAGCAAACATTGGACTTACTCTGCACTGTAGAGCAAATGGACCTAATAGATATTTACAAATGTTTCATCCAACAGTTGCAAAATACACGTTCTTCTCCTCAGTTCATGCATCATTCTCAAGAATATTCCATGCAATCAATGGTAACCAAAAAAAAGCTTATGGTAGGCCACAAAACAAGTCTCAAGAAATTAAAAAAAAAAAAAAAAAAAAATCGAAATCATACCAAGTATATTCTCTGACTGGACTGGAATAAAACTAGAAATCAGTAACAAGAAGAACATTGGAAAATATACAAATACATGAAAACTAAACAGTATTCTCCTGATGAAGTGAATCAATGAGGATATTAAGACAGAATTTTTAAAATTTCTCAAAACAAATATAAATGAAGACACAAAATATCAAAACATTTGGGATATAGAAGAAGCAGTAATAAGATGAAAATTTACATCAATAAGCACCTACATCAGAAAAAAGTAGAAGAACCATGTGTGTCAGGGTCACTTTCGAGAGCATTACAAGATAGAGAATTCCACATCTGTCTGAATGTTATGGAGATAGATGATATTAGGCAATCACAACCAGCAATTGAATTGGAAGCTGAATGGGGAAAATGTTTTCTGGTTGTATACATAAAACAAACAAACAAACAAAACCTAGGACATTAAATTGGAAGTAAACCTGGCCAGGTATGGTGGCTCATGCCTACAATCCCAGCATTTTGTAGGCTGAGGAAGGAGTATTGCTTGAACCCAGGATTTTGAGGCTACAGTGAGTTATGATCATGCCACTGAACTCCAGTTTGGGTGACAGAGTGAGACCCTGTCTCTAAAGTAAATAAATAAATAAATAAATGTTCTAAAAAATAAAGTCAGTCAAAGTTAAAATTTACTGAAATTTTCTGATTTTCTGATTTTCTTTTAATTCCATTTTCATTTGATTTGTGGACTAATTCTTTTTTTCTTTTTTCTTTTTTTTTTTCTTTGTTTTGTTTTTTCCTTTCACCTGGTGGGGGACGGAAATTTATTTCTGAAAGAAAAATATATAAACAGATCTTCTACATTTATATTTTTAACCTTCTGTTTAAAAACACTTTCCAATATTGCCTTGCCTTTTGAGCTTTTGCTACAGTCGCCTTTGCTACTGCTTTAGAAGAGAATTTATAGGTATTGCTAAAGAACAAGACTGTTTTATTAAAAGCTTTATTCATCCTGAGTGTGATGACTGTGAAATTCTGTTGACATCGCTTATCTGAGAAGGGCAAAGTGCTTTGCTAACTCCAGCCACTGGTCCTTACCACATGCCTGGAAGGCAAGGGCTTCAAATGTTGACATCACTTTTTTTCTTAAGCTGCTACCTCATCTGAAGGGTGGCACAAGCCAGCTTTACTGTCCCTTGCACACATGGAGGTTACTTCCCCACCATAAGGTCTGGGAAGTGACCATTTCAGAAGGAAGCCTGAATGCCGCTCTGGACCTTGGGCAGTGGTAGCAATCACACCTGTGACTGGGCAAGAGAGGGACAGGAATTGTTGTAAGTTGGTGCCAAACACACAGGTTTTTTATGGGTCTATGAACTGACCCATAAGCCAAGGAACAAGATCAGAGATCAGAGGCCAGTGGTTGCCCGGAGAAAATAGCTCACTAAATGAACGAGGGGAATGGAAGATATGGACAGGGGAAGGCCTGTTTCCCTTTGCAACAACCAAGTTTATGGGTGGATTTCCAACCATGCTTGTCAGAGGGCACTTAATACATTCAGTGCTTTACTAAAATGTTTTAGGAAACAGTATCACAGACACTGAACCCTAATTACTTTATCCATATTGCTTTGTCATACCATACTACTTATAAAGCAGTGGCCTAGAATACATTGCTCCAAACCAAAGATTAAACATACTTCCCTTCTTAATTATAAGTTCTACTTCATTATCATGAACCTGGAGTGTTCTAAGAACTTTTCAAATGTCTCATGAAAATGAGGCAGAATTACTTAAAGCTTCCATAAAAGCTAGAAATACTCTTTGAGTGAATGATACATTTCCCTCCTTCCTAAAATGTCTCCTATCAAACCCACAAATCGTTCTGATTTTTAACCAAGACGTATGATCAAATCAATACCTCAAAAGAATAGATGATTTTAGGCACTATAACAAGTGACCAGGCAATCTTAGAATTGTCGCAAAATGCCAATGGTCTATACTCAAATTTGTTCCTTATCCTGATAAAGTAGGTATCTGTTCTCATTACAAGGGTGATCCCCAGGCAAGAAGTCTGAGGTGGTCAAAGTCTTCAGTTCCCAGGACCTTGCCTGGGACTATCTATAGTGCCAGTTCACTCACTTCTGACATGTTCCAGTGAAAAAAATATTCTAGGAGATCAGGCTCACATCCAGCTTTTCTCCTTTTTGTGCAAATGAAGCAAACACTTGTTGTAGGGGTTTTGTACAGAACAGAATTTCATGGGACGCACGCTGTTCTTCCCGGGAAGTGGATAATGCTTCCATTCCTAAAAAAGAAAGTCTCTTTCAATCTCATTTAGTTCGATTAGGGAAATCAGAACCTGGACCACTCATATTCTGGACCCATGCAACTTCTATCTTTTGGTCTGGACTGAGAGCCCCTTATTAGATGAATGCAATTTTGAGACTAGGGACTTAAATCAGAGGAAAACCCTTAAAACCTGTGGCAGCTTTAAACATCTGCCTCCTAAAAACATCTTACCTAATTCTTGATTATGGTCCATGTCATATTATTATGATACATTGAGCTGAAATAGGTTCACACACATACAAAAGGGTCTCTTTCAGCTAGCCCTGAAAATTTTCCATTTAGAGAATATGCTGTAGAGAGCTAAGTGTATGCTGATTTGTCATGTCTCTTTGGCTTCACAGTGGAACAGATCTTGGTTCTATTCACCATAAAGGACCCTATGGTTCAAACTTATTAGTTGTCTTTCTTCAAGTGGGGGGTCTCCAATGAAATAAAATCATAAACTAAAAGAACAGAACACTGGCAGAATCACTTGAGGCAAAGGAGAAGGGAAAACTGGAAGAATTATGATTACCACTTACAAAGACTGGCAGAAATAAAATAGTCTATTTCTTACAACCTGAGCAAATTTATAGTACATAAACAGAAGCCAGTATCTCAAGAAGTCCACTTGATGTATACTACCTATCTTACCTATTTCATTCAAAGCATGTTATACGGCATATACTCGAGTATAAGCCGAGTTTTTCGGCACAAAATTTGTGCCAAGTTCGGGTTTTTCGGCACAAATTTTGTGCCAAAAAAACTCAGCTTATACTCGAGTATATACGGTAATTTCTTTGCTAAAGCATCCTTCCCCTTACCTTGATATGTAACAGTGACATCAGTGGGAAGAATCATTGTGAGGTCCTTATACAGCAATCTTGCATAAAATTGGAAAGACTGATCCCTTGGATCCACTTTGTAAGTAAATGACAGCAAGTTGCACAGGGAGTTTCTCTGCAGTGGCCCATTCAGAAAAACTGCAAAGTCACTCTAAGAGGGGTGAGGAACAAAACCAAGTATAAGACAATTACCACTGCAAAGGCAGTGGTTATGACACTTTCAAACACTACCCAAAACAGGGCCCATGAATTAAATTTCATTGAAATAAATGAGGAAAGAAAAAGACTTGGAAAAAAAAAAAAACTAGTGGAAGAGACTCCTAACTAAGACTCATAACTAAGTCAGTGGCAGCCTAGAGAGGTCTGCAAGATGCAGGTAGAGGTGAGATACCGTTTTTGCCAAGAATTTCACTGACATTATTTACATGTGGCTAAGAGGCTTCATATCCGTATTCACCTATCAATTTTAAGTTTAACCTACACCTGGGAGCTTCCCAATCATTCCAAGTGCATATAGAGGGGAAATGCTAAGCTTGTAAGAGTCACTTACTGCCTGTTTGCATTCACCTCCTATCCGCTTTTTTCACACCAACCTTAGCTTAACTGCAACACTAAGAAGGCAGGCCAGACTTCCAGGGAAGATGGACAGTATTCCTCTATGTTACTTCAGAAACCATTATTCTCTTTCTGCTTGCATCCATTCCCAAGGGCCAACAGGGCACTTGGCATACAGTAGGTCCTCCATAAATCCTTGTTGAATTAAAATACAGCAACTATATTCTATAACCCAGCAATAAAATTTGAGGCCCACCATTCAAGAATGCATGATCCTCCAACTAGTCCCTCTATGCTTCCACAACATCCAAACGTTCAAAACGGTAAGAAAAGAGGGTAGAAAATAGGTTGTATATAAATAAAAAATAAACAGGCTATGGTCAAACTTCTGGCTCAGAGCTAGGAAAAATTTAAAATACAAAAGAAAACATCCCTGTATTTCCCTTTTAAGTTTACTATGGGCCCATAAAACGGGGTACATAACATCCCAGGCAAATACCTGAAGTTGATCTGCTTGGTACTTCCGCCCAGAATAAGCATTTAAATACTCCCAGAGACTGAACAGGAAGCGCTGAATGTCAGTCTGTAAGTATTTTGCAGCTATTTCTTCTAGAGGAATGAAGACTGGAACCGAATGGTGATGTATCTGGAGAGGCTTCTGTATGACAAGGTCCACAAAATAGGACTCCAATAGGTTCCCCTCAAAAGCAGTACTGATGCAGATGCAGACTCCTCGGCTGGTCAGTTTACCACTGAGTCCTGAGGCAAACAGTAACATGATACCTCTCAAGAGATGTCAGGCAAAGGTAATGCCTTAATTCATCTATGTATTCCAGTAGCTTGTACAGTGCCTAGCACACAAACACTATGTGCACAAAGGTTTGTTGAATGGATGAGCATTGTTGACTCTGGCTCACTTTGAGAGTGAACTGTTAAAACCATGTAACAATGGTGGAAAAGAAAAAACACCCTAAATGCCAAATTATTGAGAGAAATTTTGAAATTTTCAATTTAGCTATTTGTTTTTTTCTGAGTGTCAAGTAATTTATAGTAGTACTTCCCATAATCCTCTTTTGGTATAGATTGGAGAACAAATTCCTATTTATGGCGAAACAGTCTTGAGGGATTCAAACTATCTGACTAGTAGCACAGAGCAAGCCACCAGTAAAGAAAGTTCTAAAGCAGAGTCTGCCACACGATGAATTCCTAAATTGAATGTTCTAAGCCAGCTACTAACCGATCTCCTGTACAGAAGCCAATTTTGTAGCACGCTAATTGTGTGTGTGTGTCTAAGAGAGAGAGATGAGGGTGGGGGGGGCTGCAAGATAAATCCTCCTGAAATGCCTTCAGAACTAATACTACATGTAACAAACAAACTCATTCACTAAAGACAAAGACCCAGACTGAATGAGGTTTAAAAACAACAACCAGAAAAAATTATACCTGTAAAACGATATGCCTGCAAAATGGCTTTCATATTTTCCTGCTTTCTTTCCAAATCTTCTTCCTCACTGATCTCCACTTTTTTGTCAGGTTCTACATTGGCAATAGATGCTTTAACCTGCAAAATATGCAACAAATTAAACTAGGCACAGAGAGGAACACCATGAAGTCCCAGCTGCACCCAAATGGACAGTCTCACTTTGTCACCCTTGGTAGAGGGCTGTGGCATCATAGCTCACAGCAACCTCAAACTCCTGGGCTCAAGAGATCCTCCTGCCTCAGTCTCCCAAGTAGCTGGGATTATAGGTGCCTGCCACAATGCCTGGCTTTTTTAGAGATGGGGTCTCGCTCTAGCTCAGACTGGTCTTAAACTCCAGAGCTCAGGAAATCCACATACCTGGGCCTCCCAGAGTGCTAGGATTACAGGTGTGAACCACCACACCCAGCCTTGATGACTGAGACTCTGTCTCAAAAAAATATATAAAAAAGTAAAGTATATGCCATCTTGAGGAAACATATCTAACCTCCAAGGACAAATCAAGATTCTGGGTCAAGGGCTGGAAAACAATATTTCATGCAAATGGAACCCAAAGAAAATGGGAGTTGAAATTCTTGACTCTAGAAGAAATGGGCTTAATAGACATATACATAACATTTCACCTCAATTCTACTAAACGATAGTCTTCTCTTCAGCTCATGGATTATTCTTCAAGATCAATCATATTCTAGGTCACAAATCAAACCTCAACAAATTTAAAAAATAGAAATTATATCTTGTAAATAGAAATTATACAATGGAATTAAAGTAGAACTCAATTCCAACAGACACATTCATCCCCACACAAAGTCATGGAAATTAAACAACTTATTGCTGAGTGACAGTTGGGTCAAGGAGGAAATAAAGAAAGAAATCATTAGATGCATTGAACAAAATAGCAATGAGGCTACAAGCTATTGAAACCTGCAGGATGCTACAAAAGCAGTCTAAGAGGGAAAATCATCACATTAAATGCCCTCATCCAGAAATCAGAAAGAGTGCAAATCAACATAGCTAACGAATCATCTCAAGGAAATGGAAAAGGAAGAGCAATCCCATGCCAAACACAGCAGAAAAAAAGAAATTACCAAAATCAGATCAGAACTAAATGAAATCAAGAACAAATGACCATTCAGAAGATTAACAAAACAAAAAGTTGGTTCTCTGAAAAAATAATTATCGGGCTGCGCCTGTGGCTCAAAGGGATAGGGCGCCGGTCCCATATGCCGGAGGTGGTGGGTTCAAATCCAGCCCCGGCCAAAAACCACAAAAAAAGAAAAAAGAAAAAAGACAGTTGTAGTTCCATGTACCTAAATAAATAAAAGCTAAAAAAAAAAAAGAAAAAAAGAAAGAAAAAGAAAGAAAGAAAAAAGAAAAAAAAAGAAAAAATAATTATCAAGAAACCCTTGGCCAGATTAACCAGAAACAGAAAAGCAAAATCTCTAATAAGCTCTATCAGAAACAAAAAAGGGGGAAATAACAGATACCACAGAAATATCATCACTGAATACTATTAAAAATCTTTATGTCCAGAAATTGAAAAAGTGAAGGAAATAAATACCTGGAATCACCTCTTTAGATTCAACTAGAAAGAAGTGGAATTCTTGAACAGATCAACATCAGCTCCAAATTTAAAACAATAAAAAACTTGCAAGGCCAGGCTTAGTTCCTCAAGCCTATAATCCCAGCACTTTGGGAGGCCAAGATGGGCAGATTGCCTGAGCTCATGAATTCAAGACCAACCTAAGCTACAGCAAGATCCCACCTCTAAAATAGTCTGGCGTTGTGGTGGATGCCTGTAATGCCAACTACTCAGGAGGCTGAGGCAAGAGAATGGCTTGAGCCCAAGAGTTAGAGGTTGCTATGAGCTATGACAACACAGCACTCTACTAGAGGTGACAAAGTGAGACTCTGTCTAAAAAAAAAAAAAAAAAAAAAAAACCTTCCAACAACAACAAAAAGTCCTAGACCAGAAAGTTTCACACCAGCATTCTACCAAACCTTCAAAGAAGAGCCTGTACATATATTGCAGAATCTATTCCAAAACACTGGTGAGAAAGAAAGAACCCTCCCCAACAATTCTACGAAGCAAATATCACCCTGATGCCAAAATCAGGAAAGGACACACAGAAAAAAAAAACTACAGACCAGTATATTAATGAACACTGACACAAAAATAGTAAAATCATAGCAAACAGAATTCAGCTACAAATCAAAAAATAATTTATCACAACCAGGTAGGCTTCATCCCAGGAGTGCAAGGCTGGTTCAAATATATGCAAATCTATAAATATAATTCACCACATAAACAGAAGTAAAAACAAAGACCATATGATCCTCTCAATAGAGCCAGAGAAAGCATTTGAACAAAGTTCAGCATCTTTTTTTGATAAGAACACTTAAATAAATTGACATGGATGGAACATCCATCTATCGGTTTCTATCCTTAAACCGATAGAAGCCCATCTATAACAAACTCACAGCCAACATGACATTGAATAAAGAAAAACTGAAAGCGTTTCTGCTTAGATCTGGATAACCAGACAAGGACGTCCACTATCACCACTAGAAGTCCTACCCGATGCTATCAAGAGGAGGAGATGACGACTAACAGAACACTGATTGATTCTAACCTTTTAAAATTTCTCCTGGGAGCAAGTTGCAGTCTTTTGAGATCTCTTTTCTCCACACAATGGTCCCCAACTTATTTGGGGGGGTTCGGGGGAGGGGGGGAAATACACTGAGCAGAATATAATCGGAAAAGAATCTATACCACTTTCTGTTCCAAATTCATTTGTCCCTTCCTGTCTCAACCAAACCGTATGGAATCAACACCACTCAGCTCTATGGGAATAAAGAAAAACTGTCTACTTTCTCTTATTTAAAAAAAGAAAAAAACTTTTTAAAAAAATGGGGTTATTGAAGGTCGGCAGAGGGTGGGTTTGAGATATTTAGGTGCGTTAAGCGGGGAGTTTGACAACATGGCTTCTCCTTTAGCATGTTTAATTGTGATGTTTAGTGGACATCCTTGCAGTTTAAGATGATGCTTTTAAAATAAATTCTCTCCTAATGATGATTAGAGTCCTAACATTACGTAGAGAATCAGCAGAACCTGTAGGATCTTATTTGGAACTGACATTCTCTACTGTAATTTTGTTCTTGTTTATTTTAAAATTTTCTTTTTGTTTTAATGGAAAGAAAAGATGATGTTCAGTTTTAAACTTTAAAAATGTACAAGTTGCTTTGTTATAGAATAAAACTAAATGTGTACACACACACACACACAGGGAAGGATATCAACTGTATGCAAAATGGGGAAAGAGAAAGTCAAACTATCACTCTTGCTGATGAATTGATCTTATACCTAGAAAATCCCAAGGACTCAACCACAAGACTCCTAGAATTGATAAAGAAATATAGCAACATCTCAGGTTATAAAATTAATGTACACAAATCAGTAGCCTTCATATACATCAACAGTCAAGCTGAAAATCAAATCAAAAACAATACCTTTCACGATATCATCAGAAGACATTTAACAAAGGATGTGAAGGATCTCCCCAGAGAGAACTATGAAATCTTGAGGAAAAAAATTGCAGAGGATGTTAACAGACAGAAGAACATATCATGTTCATGGCTTGGAAAAATCAACATAATTAAAATGTCTATACTACCCAAAGCAATCTACAGATTTAATGCAATACCCACTGAAATACCATCATACTTTTAAAGATCTTGAAAAAAATAGTTCTAAGTTTCATATGAAACCAAAAAAAACCCAAATGGCCAACACAATTCTATGAAATAAGAACAAATCTGAAGCATCACTTTATCAGACTTTGGCCTATATACAAGTCGATATTGATCAAAACAGCATGGTATTGGCATAAAAAACAGAGACATAGATCTATGGAACAGAACAGAAAATCTAGAGATGACAACAGCCTTCTATAGCCATCTGATCTTTGAAAGCATACACTGGGGAAAAGAACCCCTACCCTATTCACTACATGATGCTGAGAGAATTGGTTAGCCACATGTAAAAGACTGAAACTGGACCCTCATCTCTCACTACTTACAAAAATTCACACACAATGGCTAAAAAAAAAATTTTTTTTTTTGAGACAGAGTTGCATTTTGTCACCCCCTGTACAGTGCTGTGCCATCACAGCTCATAGCAACCTCAAACTCTTGGGCTTAAGCAATTCCCAAGTAGCTGGGACTACAGGCACCTATAACACCTGGCTATTTTTAGAGACAGGGTCTCGCTCTGCCTCAGGCTGGTCTCGAACCTATGAGCTCAAGCAATCCATCCACCTCAGCCTCCCAGAGTGCTAGGATTACAGGTGTGAGCCAGCATGCCCAGCCTTGGATAAAAGATTTAGTCTAAGACATGAAACTGTAAAAACCCTAGAAGAAAATGTGAGAAAAACTCTTAATCTTATTAACATGAGAGATGAATTTATGAAGACCACACTGGCAATCACAGCAACAATAAAAATAAATAAGTGGGACCTGATTAAGTAAAACAGCTTCTGCACAGCTCAGGACAACCTAAGAATGGGAGAAGATATTTGCATGCTAATCAAACAAAGCAAAGAGACAACCTAAGAATGGGAGAAGATATTTGCATGCTATGAATCCGAGAAAGGGCTAATTACCAGAATCTACAAAAAAACTCAAACAAATAAACAAGGAAAGATTAATCAACCCCATTAAAAATTGGGCAAGCGTGGGCACCAGCCACATATACTGGGGCTGGCGGGTTCGAACCCAGCCCAGGCCTGATAAACAACGACAGCAACAACAAAAAATAGCCAGGTGTTGTGGCAGGCGCCTGTAGTCCCAGTTACTTGGGAGGTGGAGGCAAGAGAATCCCTTAAGCCCAAAAGTTTGAGGGTGCTGTGAGCTGTGATGCTACAGCACTCTACTGAGGATAACATAGTGAGACACAGTCTCAAAAAAAAAAAAACTGGGCAAGAGACATGAAAAGAAACTTTTCTAATGAGGACAACTGGCTAACAAACACATGAAAACATGCTCATCATCCCTAATCATCGTAAAAATACAAGTCAAAAATCACTTTGAGATATCACCTAACTACCATGAGAATGGCCCACCTCACAAGGTCTCAAAGCAACAGATGCTGGTGCAGATGTGGAAATGGGGAACACTCAGCCACTGTCAGTGGGACTCCAAACTAGTACAGCCTCTATGTAAAGAAGTACGGAGATTCCTCAGAGAACTAAAAGCATCTGATCCTGCAATCCCATTAGTAGGTATCTACTCAAAAGAAAAAACACCATTGCACCTTAAGGACATTTGCACTCACATGTTTATAGCAGCCCAATTCACAAATGCAATGATGTGGAAACGACGCAGGGGCCCTTCAACATGCAAGTGCTTTAATAAACTATTGTACATGCATACCATGGAATACAATTCAGCCATAAAAAAACAGTGATTTTGTATGTTTGGTATATACTGATCAATGGAGAATTCTGTACTCTATACATTGATGCTGTTCATTTTTTTCTACTTTTAATTTTTTTTATTCTTTTCAGCCTATTACTATATAATGTCATTAAGTGATTTTCGGCCAATTTTTCTCTACGAATTCAAATTGAACCAAAGCGCTGCCGAAACAGCCCGAAAAATTAACCAGGCATTTGGCAATGATAGTGTTAATGAAC
>CAUYPK010101171.1:0-34096 GCA_963574355.1 Loris lydekkerianus | reverse complement strand
GGTGTCACAACACCAACCAACCCCCCACACTTGGGCTAAATTTTTTTTCTTTTCAAACCCTCCCAAGCACCTTTGAAAACCGGCACCGGCCATAAAACCGGGCTATTTTTTTTTTTTTTTTTTTTTTTTTTTTTTTTTGAGACGAGGTCTCGCTCTTGCTAAGGCTGATGTCAAACTCGTGAGCTCAAGCAATCCACCCCAGTTGGCTTCCCAAAGTGCTAGGATTACAGGTGTGAGCCACTGCGCCTGGCCAACCATGGGAATTAATTTTGAAGCTAACATTCTTACAGCTTATTTATAACACTATTGAACTTGAGCAGGGCAACACCTGTATAAAAAGAGTCGTGGAACGAAGGTATTGCACTGGGTATCAGGAACTGGGTTCCAGTCTTACCAATAAATAGTTGCTACTTTGAGCAAGTCACTTAATATATAGGTTTTTCCTCCCCTTTTCAGTAAAATGGAGAAATCAAGATAGATGATTTCTAAGGTTTCTTCTACTCTAACATTTCAAATGGATCAAAAACAGTTTCATTAAATTTCCCCCTACATATGGCACAATACAAAACACTGAACATCCTCTAGGTTAATTAACTTGCCCCCAGTCAAACACCTGATGCAGGAGCCTCGGTAGGATACAGGCATAAGCACTGAAGGACACAGCTATCATAGTCCTTCAGAAAAACAGCTTCTGGCCTCCTACAGCCACAGACATCTGCCAATCTGGTTAAAGGCCATGAACATAGCCATGATACCAACAGTCCTGAAATATTCTTACATGGCCTAGGGGCCAGATGAGGACACCAGAGCCAGACAAGAAAATAGGGAGGCCCAGCAAATGATGACTGATATCATAAGCCATTGAAACAATCTCTCTAAAGCCAAAGAGATGCTAGAGATTGAGCTCTCTCAGTCCCTAACACAGGGATGGCAATTCTCCTCTAGAAGACAAAATCCCATTTCACTGTATAGTCAAAAGCAGAAAATGCAACAGATAAAAGTCAGGTTCTGGAGAGAAGGCGGCATCATCTTCATGTTATGATCATGACACAGAGGCTGTATTCCCTAAGCTTTAGTTTCCTGTATATCAGTGGATCATTGGTAGAATTTAACAAAAGGGTTCTTGTGAGAAATTAATGAAAAAATACACTTAAAACACTCAGCACACAACCTTAGGCAAAAATAACAGCTCTCCAGATAGCAGTTCCCTCAACATGCTGTCCCCTAAAGTCTTGTCATCTGTGCCTGGGCATCTGCTAAGAACTTCCTGCATACACTGACTTTATGTGGATCCGTAGTCCAAGCCATGGGGACACTAAATGCTCAGTAAAAACTTGCTAAAGGAATAAGTAATTTACAAGCCACCTAAAATAACACCAAGGTTCAATTACGATCCAAAAAAACCCTTTGGGCCCATTTCGCCAGACACTAGTTTAGTTTGTAAATTAACGAATGTCAAAATTTGGCTTTGAAGATTCACAAAGAACAGGACAATTCTATATCAAGTGTTTGACTTGGGGCTAATTAACTAACCTCTCTGTACCTCCACTTCCCCTTCTGTAAAATGGAACTAACAATAATAGCCTACACATAGCCTTAAATGTATAGTGCCTGCCTAACACGCAGCACTTAAAAAGTGTTAGCTATCTTATTTTGATTAATTACTTATTATATAAAATTGTGTGTATATATATATGGACAAGGTCTCACTATGTTGCCCAGGCGGGTCTAGAACTCCTGGGCCCAGATCTCCTGAGGAGCTGAGACTACGGGCACATACTACCATGCCCAGCATTAGCTATTTTATCCTAAACCTTGTAAAATTTTCCATTAAACAATATGGAGTCATCAATGAAAACCTGAGCCCATAATAAGTTTTTCACTGTTACTAAGTCCTGTCTGAATGCCAGCACCGCCAGGGCATCAGGAACTTCAGATCTCTGTGTCCTCCCCTCAGACACTTATTCCTTTGCTCTAGATTTAGGTCAGGGCTAGGAATCTGCATTTTATTTTATTTTGTTTTTTGAGACAGAGTCTAACTCAGTTGCCCTGGAGTTGAGGGCTCTGACATCACAGCTCACAGCAACCTCAAAATCTTGGACTCAAGTGATTGTCTTACCTCAGCCTCCCAAGTATCTGGCACTACAGGTGCCTGCTAGAAAGGCCGGCTATTTTTTTTAGAGACGGGGTCTCGCTTTTGCTCAGGATGGTCTTGAACTCCTGAGGTCAGGCAATCCACCTGCCTCGGCCTCCCAGGAAATCTGCATTTGAAATGAACTTCTGGAATGTGTTGAATGCAGGTGGTCACTGAACTGACAAATATGAGTAAAAATAAACAAACAGATAAAAATAAAGAAATAGAACAAACAAATGCCCCTAAAACTGACAAATACCTCTCTAAAACAGAGCAGGAACTGGGCCAAATTATTTTGGGTGATTCCCCTGTTCCTCCAAAAGAGGGATTTATGGTTTGGGTAAAAACCATTAAGAACACATTGGTTTTTTCATGGGTTTCACTTTGAGTTTCTGCCTCCTGAAACCCAAAGCAAAGTCACACAGAGCCTGGCAGCTCAGGCTTGGGCCTCCCCGGGAGGCAGAGCCACGTGACTGAGGCTGCATGATGCTGAAGAACTGAAACCAGAAGAACACACCAGGCAAGGGGAACCTCTGTGTGTGTGTGTGTGTGTGTGTGTGTGTGTGTGTGTGTGTGTTTGAGTCTTTTTCTTTTCTTTAAACAATATTGTAACTTCAGAGATAGGTGTGACAAACATAAAAGAATGTGTTTTCCCTATCTAGAGAAAGTTTTCCAATGTGGGATGTAGGTCAATGCACAAAGCCAAGACTCTCATCTCAGAGGGCATGGCACCTTGTGTACAGAAATTTGGGAGATGTGAGAGCCTAGGAAACAAAACCCAACAGGGTCTCAAGCACACCATGGCTGGGCTATAGTAAACACTAAAATATCGCTATCTCATAAATTAAAAAAAAAAAAAAAGTGATGAACCAGAACAGCCTGACATTCAAGGGAAAATGAATCAGGCTGCCGAACTCTCAGAGGGGTTTCAACAACAGAAGTCAAAGGGATACAACGATTTAAAATCACGTGAAATCATGTTCCACCCCATAAGAAGAGGGCAAATGGGCCAAGACCCAGATGAGAGCATCCGTATTTCTTCAGGGTTTTGAGCAGCATCTCATGCAACACAAGCACTTAAGTTTTTTTTGTTTGTTTTTTAGAGACAGTCTCACTTTGTCACTCTCAGTAGAGTGTCGTGTGTCACAGCTCACAGCAACGCTTGGGCTTAGGCAATTCTCTTGCCTCAGCCTTCCAACTAGCTGGGACTACAGGCACTGCCATAACACCCATCTAGTTTTTCCATTTTTAGTAGAGACAGGTTGTCACTCTTGCTCAGATTGGTCTCTAACTCCTGAGCTCAAGCAATCCACCTGCCTTGGCCTCCCAAAGTGCTAGGATTACAGGCATGTGCTACCGTGCCCAGCCTACAAAAAATACTTAAATACCATGTACAGCAGTATCAAATATTCCAAGGAATTTTTAAATATTGTATATATTTTATATATACGTGTATATATATATATATATATATATATATATGTATGTGCATGTGTATATATTTATATTCCTATATGTTATATAGGAGTATATAGCACATGCTAATATATAACATAATATTATCCAACATATGTTAGGATAAATAAATATATACAGTCATGACTTTTGTTTTGTTTTGTTTGTTTTGAGACAGAATCTCACTTTGTCACCCTTGATAAAGTGCTGTGGCATCACAGCTCACAGCAACCTCCAGCTCTTGGGCTTAGGTGATTCTCTTGCCTCAGCCTCCCACATAGAGGGACTACAGTGCCCACCACAACACCCAGCTATTTTTTTGTTGCAGTTTGGCCAGGGCTGGGTTCGAACCTGTCACCTTCGGTATATGGGGATGGCGCCCTACCCACTGAGCCACAGGTACCACCCTTTTTTTTAGTTTTTTGAGACAAGAGTCTTACTCTGTTGCTCTAGGTAGAGTGTAGTGGCATCATCACAGCTCACTTCGACTTTGAACTCGTGGGCTCAAGCAATTCTACTGCCTCAGCCTCCTGAGTAGCTGAGACTACAGGCTCATACTACCAAGCCCAAATTTTTCTGTTTTTAGTAGAGATGGGGTCTTGCTGTTGCTCAGGCTGGTCTCAAACTCCTTAGCTCAAGGGACTTGCCCACCTCAGCCTCCCAGAGTGTTAGGATTACAAGCGTGAGCCACCATGCCAGTCAGTCATGACATTTTGGTCAACAAAAAACTGCACGTATGATAGTGGTCCTATAAGGAACTGTATATACAGTGTGTGTGTGTGTGTGTATATATATATATGTGTGTGTGTGTGTGTGTGTGTGTGTCCTCTGTAATACCATATTTTTTCTATACTTTTTCCATGTTTAGATACACAAATACTGTGTTATAAGTGCCTATAGTATCAGTCACTGTGCAGGTTTGCAGCCTAGAAGCCATAGGCTGTACTATATAGCCTAGGGTGTAGTGTGTAGTAAGCTATCCCACTTAGGTTTGTGTAAGTAGTTTCTGATATTTGCACAATGATGAACTGTCTAACAATGCATTTCATAGGACCTAATGAAATGGCACACATGACTGTATTATATATACTATAGATATATTATTATAGCTAATAATAATATTATATATATTATTATATTATTATTATTATAGCTATATATATATATACACACACACACACTATATATATATTATATACACTTTTTTGGGTTTTTTTTTTGAGACAGAGTCTCTCTATGTCACCCCCAGTAGCATGCTGTGGCATCACAGCTCACAGCAACCTCAAATTCTTGGGCTTAAGTCAGCGGTTCTCAACCTGTGGGTCATAACACACAGAAACTGTACTAAAGGGCCACAGCATTAGAAAGGTTGAGAACCACTGGCTTAAGTGATTCTCCTACCTTAGCCTCCCAAGTAGCTGGGACTATAGATGCCCACCACAACGCCTGGCTATTTTGTTGTTGTTGTTGCAGTTGTCATTGTTGTTTAGCTGACCCAGGCCAGGTTCGAACCCACCAGCCTCAGTCATGTGGCTGGCACCATAACCACTGTGCTACAGGCACTGAGCCCATTTTTTGTTGTAGTTGTCATTGTTGTTTAGCAGGCCTGAGCCAGGTTTGAACCAGAATGTGGCTGGTGCCCTAACCACTGAGCAACAGGTGCTGAGCCCTAGCTCCTTTTAAGGACTCTGCACACTTTCTTTCAATTGGTGGATGCCCTATTGTAAATAGGTCAGTTTTCCCCAAACTTGTCTACAGTTTTGGTGCAGTCTTAAATAAAAACTCCATCAGGTTCTAGTAGGAAATGTGACCTGTTTCTAAAATGTATACAGAAGGGAAAATGCCAAGAACACCAAGAAAGCCTTGAAGAGCTGGGGGGAAGTAATTGTCCTCCTGGATGGCATGACTCATTAGAAAGCTGTAATAATTAAGACAGTGTCAAGAAGAGTCCTGACCTGACAGTAAGACTGACAGAACAGAGAATACAGAAGCAGAGCGCACGTATGACCCCAGTGGGGTCTCAGATTGTATAGAAAAGATGCACACCTCAGTAACAGTGCATAGACCATCAAATGTCAATTGAAAGTGAAAATAGACCCTTACCTTACAACAGTCACAAAAAACAAGTCCAGATGAGTAAAATACAATAAAATAAAATGTAAAACAAACAAACAAAAAACCACTAAGAATACCGGGGAATATCTTCAGAAAACTACGAAGAATATAGGAGAATAACCTCAACCATATCTTTGAGAATAGGGAAGAATTTCTTAAGATACAAACGTGTTAACCATAAAATATTGATTAATTCAACAATATTATAGTTGAGATTATATGCGAATCTAGAGGTATAATAAACAATAAAAAGATGTAAACTGAAAGATAATATTTGCAACATATATAGTCAATAAAAGATTCATAACTGAATATATAAAAGAGTCCTATAACTCAGTAACAAATCATTAAGAAACTCAGTAACTAATCAGTAAGAAAAATATAATCCATAGAAAAATGGGTAAAAGTTTAAATAAACACTTAGGGAAAAACCATATCCACATGGCCAATAAGCCTTATTAATAATCAGGGAAAAGCAAATTAATGCCACAATAAGATGCTGTTTCATATTCAAAAGGTTGGGAAAAATTAAAAAGTCTAACAATAACAAGTTTTGGTGATGGTACAAAGCAACAAAGATTCTCATTCAAAAACATTTTTCTAAAAGGTAATTATGTGAGGTGACAGATGTGTTAACTTAATTGTGGTAATCATTTCCCAATATATACATATATCAAATTATCATGGTGTACACTTTAAATGTATAGACTTTGATCTGTCAATTATATCTCAATAAAGCTGAAAATAATCCTCTTTTAAAAACCCTCTCATTCACTGTTAGACAAAGTAAAAACTGAAATAGCCTGAGCCAGAGGGAGATCCCATCTCTAAAAATAGCCAGGTGTTGGGTGGCGCCTGTGGCTCAAAGCAGTAGGGCACTGGCCCCATATGCCAGAACTGGCAGTTTCAAACCCAGCCCTGGCCAAAAACTGAAAAAAAAAAAAAAAAAAAATAGCCAGGTTTTGTGGCAGGCACCTGTAATCCCAGCTACTTGGAAGGCTAAGGCAAGAGGATCATTGAGCCCAAGAGTTTGAGGCTGCCGTGAGATATGACACCATGGTACTCTACGGAGTGACAAAGTGAGACTCTGTCTCAAAAAACAGAAAAGAAAATGGTTTGGAATTACAGCATAGAGTTAAAAACACAAATGGTCTATGACCCAACAACCCACCTTCCACATACACCCTAGAAAAAAATTTGCACAGCTGTACTAGGAAAGGTATACAAGAATGTTCATGATAGTTTTTTTCATAGTAGCTAAAAGCTGGAAATAGTTCAAATGTGAAATTAATAGAAAAATGAATAAATACATTTTTGTAGTACATAGGAATACCAAAAATAAACCTAACCAACCATAGCTATTGACATCAACATAGCCAAGGCTTGCAATCATATTGTTAAAAAATATATATATACATATATACACACACACATATATATATATATACACACAGAGTAGGACCTCCATAGTTGATCAACTCCCTACATTGACCACCTCCTTAAGTTGACCTAATCTTCATAGACCAGACATCCACCACATGTATGTATCTCTACAGTAGGCTTGGTTCCTTATGCTGACCACCCTTGTATGTTGACCAGTTTATTACAGTCCCTTGAGTGGTCAACTTACAGAGGTGCTGCTATAGTTCTAATTAATATGAAATTCAAATGCTTACAAAACTAAATGATATTATTTAAGGATACATACATAGTTGTAAACTCACTATGGAAAGAGATACATGGTTTTGACATTGACAAGATTATAGGCTATATTCAACTTTCTTTCTTTCTTTGAGACAAGGTCTTGCTCTGTTACTCAGGCTATAGGGCAGTGGCATCATCATAGCCCACAATAACCTCAAACTCTGGGTTCAAGCCATCCTTCTGCCTCAGCTTCTCAAGTAGCTGGGACTATGAATGCATGCCACCACACATGGCTCATTTTTCTTTTTTCTTTTTTTTTTTTTTTGCAGTTTTTTTTGGCTGGGGCTGGGTTTGAACCTGCCACCTCTGGCATATGGGGCCGGCGCCCTACTCCTTTGAGCCACAGGTGCCGCCCTCATTTTTCTATTTTATGTAGAGACTGGAGGTTACATGAGTGTCCACTTGGTAATTATTCTTTAACCATATATTTTATGCATTCTATATTTCATAATTAATTAATTAATTTGTTTATTTTGAGACAGAGTCTCACTATGTTGCCCTCAGTAGAGTGCTGTGCTGTCACAGTTCACAACAACCTCAAACTCTTGGACTTAAGCGATTCTTTTGCCTCAGCCTCCCAAGTACCTGGAACTGCAGGTGCCTGCCACAACGCCCGTCTATGTTTTTGTTATAGTTGTTATTGTTGTTTGGCAGGCCTTGACTGGGCTCGAACCCACAAACCCCAGTGTATGTGGCTGGCGCTCTAGCCACTGAGCTATAGGTGCTGAGCTTGTATTTTATAATTTCTGATTATCCTCTTAACAAAGCACAATGGCATTGTCCTAAATAGGAAATAGGCCTAGTTTTTAAAAGGAAAAGCAAACCACAAACTTTCAACTTTAAAAATTCACAGAGATATATATGTATATATAAAAGCAACAGGCTGGGCATCTTGATGACTCATGTCTGTAATTCCAGCAATTTGAGAGGCCAAGGCAAGAGGATAGTTTAAGGCAAAAAGTTTGAGGCCAGCCTGGGCAACACAGCAAGACTGTTTCCACTGGAAAAAAGGTGTTTTTTTTGTTGTTGTTGTCATTATTGCTTGTCGATAGAGTGCTTTAGCATCATAGCTCACAGCAACCTCAAACTCTTGGGCTCAAGATATTCTCTTGCCTCAGCCTCCCAAGTTTCTAGGACTACAGACACCTGCCACAATGCCCAGCTAGTTTTTTAGAAATGAGGTTTTGCTATGGCTCAGGCTGGTCTCCAACCTGTGAGCTCAGGCAATCCTCCTATCTTGGCTTCCCAAGTGCTGGGATTACAGGCGTGCGCCATCAAGTCAAATAAAAAGTTTTTAAAATAAAAAATAAAAACAAAACCAGTTCTCCCAAATTTGATTTTACTACCACCTTTATGAAAGTTAAAATGTGAAGGCTAATAATTAGCAGGGATGATAGATTATATTAATCACTGGAGAATTAAATTATTAGCAAAGAGATAAGAAATTCTAAGCACAGCAAATACCCAATGATGTTTTAGACAAATTTTAACAGTGGACTATATAATTTATTTTGTTTTGTTTTGAGACAGAGTCTCAAGCTGTCTACCCTGGGTAGAGTGCTGTAGCATCATAGCTCACAGTAACCACCAACTCTTGGGTTCAAGTGATCCTCTTGCCTCAGTTTTTCTATTTTTAGTAGGTCTCACTTTTGCTCAGGCTGGTCTTAAACTCGTGAGCTCAAGCTATCCATTTGCCTTGGCCTCCCAGAGTGCTAAGATTACAGGCATAAGCCACTGCACCCGGCCTTATAAAATTTAAATCCAGCAATACAACAGTACCTTTTATTTCATAATTCTTTTCTATTTCTTCATCTTTTGCTTTAAAAAAATTGAAGGGCCCTTAACCAATCCTATCACCCTGTCTATAACTAAGTACAAAACTATAAAGAAAGTACAAAATATTTCCCTGAACATCTAGACTCTCTCTCTGACAGCAAATAGATTTCTGCTCAACTTGAATTTTCTGAAAATGGCTCTGCATTTGTTTTGGCCAGGAAGCCACTTAAATCTTACCCACTTATTTAGCTGCAAGGATTGAAACAAAATGTTTGCTGGCAAAACAAATACTGGTTTTAAAATTCTCCACTTGGGTTGCTGGATAAAACACTTGTTTACTGAAACAAATGTTTTATTTGGAAAATGCCTGCCAGTGTGGATACCTCCCAAGAAACACACCAGGATGTACCAGGATGGTGATGTCACGCCCTTGATAGAAGCTTGCATTTTAGGACAACTTCACGAAGTTTACTTTCAGAGAATAGGACAACAATGAGAAAATCAAGCTGTTAAAAATTCAACCCCCGACACCTCAAATGTTCTTGTTGGATCATTAAATAGGCGCGTGTGCTATATACCCCCACATCTAATTTCTTCATGTAATCAAATGAGTCTTATAAATGAGATTCTAATAATTGCTACTATTTTAGTCGAGCCTCTTGAGATTTAATATGTGCCTTCTGGTTCTTACATTTGACATGTTATGAAAAACCATTTATATCTCTTTTTTTTTTTTTTTCTTTTTTTTTTTGAGACAGATTCTCACTATGTCTCCCTGGGTAGAGTGCCGTGGTGTCACAACTCATAGCAACCTCCAACTCTTGGGCTTAAGTGATTCTCTTGCCTCAGCCTCCTAAGTAGCTGGGACTACAGGTGCCCGCCATAGTGCCCAGCTATTTTTTGTTGCAGTTGTCATTGTTGTTTTAGCTAGCCCGGGCTGTGTTTGAACCCGCCAACTTTGGTGTATGTGGCTGGCGCTGTAACCACTGTGCTATGGACACAGAGCCAATATATCTCTTAATAAGATAGGTTAGCACCCTAAATTGCCACTGTTAACTTGCTTAAGGCAAGTCTAAGTTAAAACCCATCCTTTTTACTTTCTTAAGTACCAAAAGGAAGCACAATGAATGATAGCCTTGGGAACTTGTGTTTAATTTCTTCTTTTTTTTTTTTTTTTGAGACAGAGTCTCTGTCACCCTCAGTAGAGTGTTGTGGCATCACAGCTCACAGCAACCTCAAACTCTTGGGCTCAAGCTATACTCTTGCCTCAGCCTCCCAAGTAGCTGGGACTACAGGTGCCTGCCACAACACCCGGCTATTTTTGTTGTTGTTGTAGTTGTCATTGTTGTTTGGCAGGTCTGGACTGAGTTTGAACCTGCCTGCTCAGGTGTATGTGGCTGGTGCCCTAGCTGCTGAGCTAATAAGATTCCCCCAATAGGCTCGGTGCCTGTAGCTCAGTGGTTTAAGTGCTGGGCACATACACCCAGGGTTCAAACCCAGCCCAGGCCAGCTAAACAACAATGACAACTGCAACAAAAAAAATAGCCAGGCATTGTGGCAGGTGCCTGTAGTCCAAGCTACTTGGAAGGCTAAAGCAAGAGAATCTCTTAAGCCCAAGAGTCTGAGGTTGCTGTGAACTGTGATGCTACAGCATTCTACCCAGGGCAACAGCTTGAGACTCTGTCTCAAAAAAAAAGATGCTCAACATCATTAGTCATCAGGAAAATGATAAAACCACCACGAGATACCACATCACAACCACTAGGATGGCTAGAGTAAAAAAAAAGATGTGGAGAAATTGGAACCCTCAGATATTGCTGGTAGGAATGTAAAATGGTGCAGCCACTGTGGAAAACAGTATGGAAGTTCCTAAAAAATTAAACACAGAATTACCATATGATATAGCAGCCCCATTTCCAGGAATATACCCCCAAAGAATTGAAAGCAGGGTCTTGAAGAGATATTTGTACCCCACATTCATAGCTGTATTATTCACAATAGCCAAAGGCACAAGCAACCCAAGCGTCTATCAATGGATAAGTAAATAAGCAAAATGAGGTAATATCGATACAAATAATAGAATAATATTCAGCCTTAAAAAGGAAGGAAATTCTGGCACACGCTGCAGCATGGATGAGTCTTGAAAACATTAGCTAAATGAAATATACCAGATTAGAAGGACAAATATTGTATCCAAAATAAGCGTAAGAGACAGAAAGTAGATGAGAGGTTACCAGGGACCAGAGGAATGAGGAGTTACTGCTTAATGGGTACAGGGCTTCTGTTTCAGCTGATGAAAAATTTTGGAAATACTGGTGATAGAAGCACAACATCATGAATGTAATTAATGTCAGTGAATTATATAGCCATAGAAATGGCTAAAATGGCAAATTTTATGTTACATATATTTTATCAATAACATAGTTTAAGGACAAAAATACATATAGAAGTGCTAATATTTTCTTCTCACACCCTGTGGGCACCCTACACACGATGGGGGAGGCAGATGGGACAAGTTTCCAAAGCCAAAGCAATAATTTATGAAATTAGATGTTGGGGAGAGGGAATATTGGGGAGCTATCAGAGTCTAAGCTTTGGTATCACCTACAACTGAATAAGAATTTTAATTTTAATTCTCAAGGAAAGAGGCCCCTTTCTATAACCCTTCCATAGAACTAAATACAGACCATCTGGAAGGTGTGGCTGGCCCTCACCCCACAGCCCTGGACCTCTGAGTCACCTGAATGTTCATTTCTACTTCCAGCCGTTCCTCAGTGCGCTCCCTCCTGAGCTGCAAAGGGCCTACACCGTGCCTTGCAAAACATACTGTGTACTTTTTCAATCGTTTTATGATCTCAGGTAAGACCCAAGTCCAGCCTAAAATACTCCTTCTCAGAGCTGTTTTCAAAGGCATTTTCATCACTTTTCCCTCCTCTGGCTCAAGAGCATCAATCATGGGGGAAAGTGACAGGAAATAATAAAAAGATTAACAGCTCAACATCAAGAAGCACCATACTGCCTGTGCTGAAAGTGTTGAATATGAGGCTGGCTGAGGACCAAGGTAATCAGTGGCAGAAAAGACACGAGTTGAGGGCTAAGGGGACATTTCAGAAGGCAGAAAGTCCTGTTAAACACAGCCATGACAAAGCAAAGGGGTGCAGCTGTAGAACAATCCATTTCTGTACTAGCATGCTGGGGCACTATCTAAATTTCCTGTTTACAATCACAGAGTATCGCCCTAAAAACAGGCTCCTGGGGATTGCTGGATTGTTCGATTTTAAAAGCTGGCCTATCTTTTCTGTAAAATGTAAGAACTCAGTTTGATGTTTACTTTTTATTATTTATTTATTTTGAGTCAGAGTCTTACTCCGTGTCACCCTCGGTAGAGTGCCGAGGCGTCATGGCTCACAACAACCTCAAACTCTTGGGCTTAAGCGATTCTCTTGCCCCAGCCTCCCAAATGGCTGGGACTATAGGCACTTATCACAATGCCTGGCTATTTTTTCTTTTTATTGGAGGGGCTGGGCTTGAACCTAGTATTTTTTTCTTTTTAGAGATGGTGTCTTACTCTTGCTCAGGCTGGTCTCAAACTCCTGGGCTAAGGCAATGGAGCACCTCGGCCTCCCAGAGTGCTAGGATTACAGGTGTGAGCCACTGTGCTCAGCCTTTATTTTTATTTTATTTTTGAGACAGAGTCTCACTCTGTTGCCCTAGGTAGAGGGCCGTGGTATTATAGCTCACAGCAACCTCAAACTATGGGGCTCAAAGATCCTCCTGCTTCAGTCTCTGAGTAGCTGGGATTACAGGCACCTACCACAAGACCAAGCTAATTTTTCTATTTTTAGTAGAGAGAGGGTCTCTATCTTGCTCAGGCTGGTCTCGAACTCCTGAGCTCAAGGGATCTGCCCGTCTTGGTCTCCCAAAGTACTAGGATTACAGGTGTGAGCCACCAGGCCGGCTCTTAGATTTTTTATTTTGGGTAGAGACAGGGCCTCATTTTTACTCAGGCTGGTCTCAAACTCCTGACCTCAAGCAATCCTCCCACCTTACTCTCCCAGAATGGTAGGATTACAGGTATAAGCCACCATGCCTGTCCTCAAGAATTCAGTTTTAAAATAAAAGTTAATGGCTGGGAATGGTGGCTCATGCCTGTAATCCTAGCACTGTGGAAGGCCAAGGCACTGTGGAAGGCCAAGGCACAGTGGATTGTTTGAGCTCAGGAGTTCAAGACCAGCCTAAGCCAGATTGAGACACCCATCTCTAAAAATAGCCGGGCATTGTGGTGGGTGCCTGTAGTCCCAGCTACTTAGGAGGCTGAGGCAAGAGAATCCCAGGAACCCAAGAGTTTGAAGTTGCTGTGAGCTGTGATGCCATAGCACCTTACTAAGGACATCAAAGTGAGACTCTGTCTCAAAAAAAAAAGTTAAAATTAAAATATGCTAGACATCAGAGCCCTCTCAACTTGCCTGTTCTATAGATTTGCCATATAACAATATGAATTAACTGCTCCTTTCCTTTGTTAATACCATTGAAACTCCTGACTATACTGCAATGGGAAGGACAGGTGTATCCTAGAAATGCAACATGAAATAGTTGACTCACACCCTTTAAATTGCCAGAGTAACTCTATCTTATTAAAAATAACTGTGACTTCCAAATTAATCCTTTAGAGAGAGCTCACATCTGAAATAATGTATTTCCATACAATTACGGTACAAAGTATTCAAATATCTGTGTGACGGCTGCCTCTAAACAGATGCCAGTAAATTGTAAGCATGGTGGCAAGATTGTGACTTGTAGGTGTTCAAACAGAATAAATGATCTCCAAAGGTCTTGGCAAAGCTGTAAACTGCCTTTGCTTGGTTAGGGATCTACCATTGGGAAATCTTCCACTGGTAATTAAGTCCTGTCATAAAATTCTTGGGTTTTAAAAGATGAGTCCTCCAAACACAGAGAAATGTGTATCATGAATATTCTTGTTTAAAAGCGTCCCCTGTCAGTTCCAACGCTGATATTGTTTCAAAACTCTTTTCTCAAGGCCTTTTAGCATGCTATATTAAAAAAGTTGCCAAACTGGTTTTAACACATCTTTTCAAGCCTGATAAGCAAAAGTTTACTAAAGCAGTTTTGAATAAGATAAACTCAGAATTATTTCTAAGTTTTCTCAAATCCAGTAGCACTTTTTAAATGGAGAGTTGTTAAATATGCAATATATTTCCAAAGCCACAAGAGATATGTGAAGGCATTCTCCGTTGGTAAAACCCAAACTTAAACCTTTGGAACTGTAGCTGACATCCTGTTGGCCTGACTGCCTTCAAACCTGTTTTGTGGGTATTATGAATAACTGAGTGCAAACAGTAAGTGGTTGTGAAAATAAATTTTCTAATGTTAAAAAAAGTGTAATGTTACATTGGGTTGAGGTTGACTAAGAACTTTGGTAAACGGCAATAATGTCCCAATCTCTTGTGAATCTTAAGTAAGATTTATTTAACCTTATAAATAGTTTCATCTAACAATGTGGCCATTTACCTGATAATAGATTTTGAGGTTTCTGTTCATTTAGATTGTTTTGACTGTTAACACTCATATTTTCATACATTATAATAAGCAGTATTTCACTAGGAAAACTAGGATAACAGCAGCAAATAGCACCTATTCTGCAGTGTGTGTCAAGAAAATATTTTCATGGAGTATAGAAAAACAAACTCTGGAAACTCTAGGAAATTGTGTAAATTAAATTCTGTAAATTCACATTTTATTGCCTTCTCCCATTGTGCAACTGCAGCTTCAAGAAAACTTGAAAATCTGTATCAAGATGCTACCACTGCCTCTGGTTTCTTGAAGATATCTGAAACACAAAATTGCCTTTTTCCTTTTACTTAGTGATTGTGAAGTATCCTTAGGCCAGATTGTCCTACAAGAAGAGCCATCTATGTGCCTTCTCTTTGGAAAGAATATGAATGCTGTGCTTACACGTAAAACCATTCTTTTGCTTATAGTTTTTTCTATAACATGAGTTTCATTTATTGACATTTTACTTATTATTATTATATTTTGAGACAGAGTCTCACTCTGTCACCCTGGGTAGAGTGCCATGTCATCATAGCTCACAGCAACCTCAAACTCTTGGGCTCAGCCTCCCCTCCCAATAGCTGGGACCACAGGCACCTGACAAAATGCCCGGGTAGTTTTTCTATTTTTAGTAGAGTTGGGGTCTCCCTCTTGCTCAGGCTAGTCCTAAACTCCTCATCTGGAGCAATCCAACCACCTTGGCCTTACAGAGTGCTAGGATTACAGGCATGAGCCACGGCACCTGGCTGATTTTCTGAATTTTTAGAATATTCCCTTCTATTCCTTCTTTTTTAATTGTTTGGGATTCATTGAGGGTACAAATCCCCCCCCCCAATTTTTTTTTTTTTTAAGACAGAGTCACTTTGTCGCCCTCAGTAGAGTGCTGTGATATCACAGCTCACAGCAACCTCAAACTCTTGGGCTCAAGTGATCCTCTTGCTTCAGCCTCCCAAATATCTGGGACTACAGGCACCTGCCACAATGCCGGGCTATTTTTAGAGACAGGTTCTCACTCTGGCCAGGCTGGTCTCACACTTCTGAGCTCAGGGGATCCACCCACTTCAGCTTCCCAGAGTGCTAGGCACCATAGCCTTCTAAATGAATTTTCTATTTCTTCTAGATTCTATCACACAACAATGTGAATACATACCACTTAACTTTACACTTAAAAATGGTTAAGATGGTAAATTTTATGTCTATATATTTTCTCACAATTTATAAAACCGCTGGATTCTGTCATCTTCTACTCTTCTTTGCCGGTTGTTGTACAGGAAGGCTCAGTGACAAAGTAACCTACCCTTGGCTTCGACTTAGATCAATGGATAGTTTAAATTGTGTGTGTCTGTAGGTGGCAGAAGTGGAGGGTGTTAGGCAGTGAGGATGCTGCCCCCTCACAACTTCCACCCTCAGTTTCTGCCTGCTCATTCACCAGGCATATAATAATGTGGATATGTAAATTCATTTCATTACAGCTTATAAACAAAAAGGGAAAGGAAGAACAAATGATAATTTGTAGCCAGATCATCAACATCAGGCTAATTCAAAGTTGCCTGTGATACTGTGTATGTGTAACTGCTGTTCAATGGGACAGACATCTGTTTTCTGACAATAAGAAAACAGATACCTAGATAGTAATTCCTTGAGAAAGGTATTAATAGTCTCCCCTTTCAGAAATCTACCCCAATTCCTGATGATCTATGTCCGGGACCTTGTGGGTTCAGAGCCTGTAGCCTGTCTCGCCCTACCTCTGACTATTCAGCTCCCTCAAAGAGGATCAACCAGTCTACTCCCCAGAGTACTGCCAGATACCACACCCTGGTCTGCCCATCCAAAGGTAGAGGAAGTGGTCTGCCCAGAGCCTGGGTTATTGCATCATCCCAACATACTTCAATGTACAAAGTTTGAGTCATTCTCCACCACACATAGCTCTCAAATTCAAATCTCCTTCCAAACTAGCAGAGCAGAGGACTTTTGACACATCCCTTCACTCTTCCAAATCAGTGCTAAATTTGGAAAGCAGCAAGTCATCTGGATAAAAACAACTTCAAACACTGCCTATCAATGACTGTCCATCAGATACAAAGGCAAAAGAACAGGTTGAAAAAAGACATACGAAAAGTTAAAACCTTCTTGCTGTCCGTAGGAGAAACACAGGAGGCCTCAGGGGGAGGTCTCAGACTATACAACAAACTGGCTAAGGAACTGATCCCCCCAAAAGATCCATACGAGAATGGCCAATAAAGCTTATTAATAATATGGACTGCTGGCCCAGAAGATTCTAATGCACTGCCTACAGGGTGGGGGCCCTTAATCTGATGAGCCCAGTTAGGAAGCCAGTGGGTTAAAGCACTTTGGTTAGAACAGTGCTGAGTCAGTATATTGAATCTAGCTAAAGTCCTAGGAATGACTAAGTTATGCTTTATAAAGAAGGAGGAGAGTTTGCAAAATTATATTCTGAGGCAAATACTAATTGTGAATGCTCCCTAAAACTGCTTCTTTGCCATGAAGTTCATATTTAGGAATTCACTTGAACCTGTGAGTGACCTATACTATACAATCACCTCTATGTAGATGACTCATGTCTCTTATCTTCCGCAGTGATACCTCCGTCACCCCTAAATCACCTATACCAGGCTGCCCTTCAATCTTGAATCCCGGCTTCCTGTTTCCATTTCTGATGAAAGTTTTACCTCTTCAGCACATCTGCATTTAAATCCTGGTCATCTTGGACTCTTCAAGTCTCCTGCCCACCAATTCCAAATACGGTAAAATGTTGTCAATTTTCCTTTCTTAACAATTCACCTTCCAACTAATTTCCATTGACACTATCCTTGTCAGATTCCCTTGGATCCCTGAAATAGCCAGTCATGGTTTCTAAACTCCCACTTCAATCTAACCTACAAGATTAACCTTCCTCAAATCTGACTTCAACCATGTATTACCACCGCTCAAAATGCCCTCATCCTTCCCCATTACCTGCAGGTAAAATCCTAACATCAAGCTTGGCCAAGCATTCAGAGTCTCTAATCTATCATTCAAATGACAAATTTCACACTTAAACCATCTCTTATAGCAAAGCTGGCCTATTCAAATTGGTCAAAAGTACCCTGCAACTTCCTGCCTCTTGGTTTATCTTCCTAGGCTCATACTACCAGGAATGCCTTTCCTTCTCTGAGTATAAAAAGCAGGTACATCCTCTAAGGCCTAAGTTCAAGTTCTACTACCTCCCTTTTGAAGTACTTCCTGATGGCTGCCACCTGACAGCCACCCTCCTCCCAGAACACACCTAGTACCTTGCAACATCCAGCTTTTCCTCTTTCCCTCTTCCTCTTCCCTGGTACCCTCTGCACTTCACCTCTGACAAAACTGAACTTGGTTCCTAGCATTCCACAGAGTCCTCTCAGTCCAGCCCCTGCCCCTCTGGAGGTCCCTGTGGCACTTTTTGTCTGGCCTCCTATGGACGGTAATTCATACACTGGCTGCCTAGCTGTAGCTACCTAAAAAGAGCAAATCTTTTATTTTTATGTGAAGCAATAATACAATATCATCACTAACATTTTAGAGAATAGAACAATTTTATTAATCTCTCATTCTACTTTTCAGTTCATTGTAACTTTTATATATGAATCTATCATCTTTTCTTATGCATATATTTTGTTACTGGTATTTTTGCTTAACTCTTGAACAGTCAACTTTTTTTTTTTTTTTTTTTTTTTAAACAGGCTATAATGCCATGTTGTCAACATAGGTAATTCACAGCAACCTCAAACTCCTGGGTTCAAGCAAGCGATTCTCCTGCCTCAGCCTCTGTGATTACAGGGCCTGCCACCAAACCCAGCTAATTTTTCTTTCTTTCTTTTTAAGACAGAGTCTCAGTTTGTGTGTCCCCCCTGCCCCACCCCATTGAGTGCTGTGGCTGAGGCACTGGAGTTCACAGCAACCTCAAACTCTTGGGCTCAAGTGATTCTCTTGCCTCAGCCTACCAAGTAGCTGGGACTACAGGCATCCTCCACAATGCCTGGCTATTTTTTTTGTTTGTTTTTGAGATGGGGTCTTGCTCTTGCTCAGGCTGGTCTCAAACCTATGAGCTCAAGCAATATGTCCACTTCGGCCTCCCAGAGTGCTAGGATTACAGGCCACGGTGCCCAGTCTTCCTTTTTCTATTTTTAGTAGATAGTGGGTCTTTCTCTTGCTGAAGCTGGTCTCAAACTCCTGAGCTCAAGTGATCCTCCTGCCTCAGCCTCCCAGAGTGTTAGGATTACAGGTGTGAGCTACCATGCCAGCCTCAGTTAAACTTGTATTTGTCATCCAGTTGTTGAGTCCAGCTAGACCAAATTAGACTCAACTCTTTAAGGAACATTCATATGTTTCTCTATTAATTCCCACTATGGAATTAAAACTCTCCACCTATGCAGAGTAGGTGGCTCAGATATTTAAAACATACATTCATGATCAGGTGTGGTGGCTCACACCTATAATCCTAGCACTCTTGGGAAGTGAAGGTGGGTGGATCGCCTGAGCTCAGGAGTTTAAGACTACCCTGAACAAAGCAAGACCTTGGTCTCTACTAAAAATAGAAAAAACTTGCCTCAACTACTCAGGAGGCTGAGGCAAAAGGATTGCTCAAACCCAGGAATTTGAGGTTGCTGTGAGCTATGATACCATAGCACTTGGCCCAGGACAACAGAGTGAAACTCTGTCTTAAAAAACAAGAACACATACGATCATTCAAAAAATATCTGGGGGACATGAGTAAGTAAATGGTTCCAAATGCATTGTCCATAGTAATCTATGTGAAAACCTGTTATATAGGTGACTTCTTGAAAAGTGTTTCCAAGGCTCGGCGCCCGTAGCACAGTGGTTATGGCACCAGCCACATACACCAAGGTCGGCGGGTTCGAACCCAGCCTGGGCCAGCTAAGCAACAATGACAACTACAACAGAAAAATAGCGGGGCCTTGTGGCAGGCACCTGTAGTCCCCAGCTACTTGGGAGGCTGAGGCAACGGAATCTCTTAAGCCCACGAGTTTGAGGTTGCTATGAGCTGGAACGCACTCTACCGAGGATAACATAGTGAGACTCTGTCTCAAAAAAAAAAAAAAAGAGTGTTTCCAAAATCAAATGTTTTTTAAATATACCATAACACTTCACAAAACTAAGGACCTTGTTGTTAATTCTTTCTTAACAGATGTTCATTCCTTAATTTGGTTTGCTTTATAAATCTGATTTATAACTAAAATGCAGATCACTCTCTGTATAAGTATTTCATGAATTCAGAGATGAAATTTTCAGAGTAGAGAGAACGGATGGAAGGAAAAAGGAAGTTTGCCACTTTATTTTACTTAAATTTTCAATTCATTTGTATAATAATAATTTTTGTTTGAACCAAAATTTTAAAGTCTAAGTATCTTTTTCCATAGAAGAAAATCATGTTCATGCTCCTTATCAGAATAACAAGATCTAAGATGATGAATGTGTTAATTTTTTTCTAAGTTTCCAGAAAACTTTTGTATAACTCTGCCATTTTCATTCAGAATGCAAGACTATTCAACATATAAAATCTGTCATCTTCCAACTATAATTCTACAAATTTAAGCAATACTGTACATGAAAATAACAACATCTGCCAGTTGAAGACTATCTAGAAAGTAACATAAAAAGTCTAATCTACTCTCCAAAACAAGGAAAACTATTACTACTATTCCCATTCAACTAACACAACAACTCAGGTAAGTTTACCTAGTTACCAAAATTTAATTAATTAATTAAAGTAGGAATGATTAGATTCCCACAAAAGTTTTCACAATACGATAACCTTCACTTTTATTTGGAATATGATTCAATTTACAAAAATTCAAAAATTCAGTGTTGGTCTCCTAGGAATATACTATATAGTCTTTGTAGTAAATACATCTCACGAGTCTGTCTGTCTTTCTTTCTTTCTTTTTTTTTTGAGACATAGTCTCACTCTATTGCCCAACCTAGAGTGCTTTGGCATCAGCCTAGCTCACAGCAACCTCAAACTCTTGGGCTCAAGTGATCCTCCTGGCTCAGCCTCCCAAATAGCTGGGACCAGTATTTTTAGTAGAGAGAGGATCTTGCTCAGGCTTGTCTCGAATTCCTGAGCTCAAGGGATCCTCCTGCCTCAGCCTCCCAGAGTACTAGGATTATAGGTGTGAGCTACTGCACCCAGCCCAGTATATGTTTCTTTACCTAGAGTGCCTGGGAAACAGAGATTTACATTAATTCCTAAGTCAGCTTTTCAGATAACTCCTAAGATCTCTTTATAGGATAACACATCCCTTTTTCTGCTTCTGAATAAAAACTCCTACAGTTGCACATTTCATCTGGGTTTACAGCTTCACTGCTCTTTAGGCTTTGGATAGGCAGCCCCTTGGTACTAAGGTCCAGTGGGCAAACGCAGATGGAAAGAAAATGGGACAAACCTCAGGAAGGGGGCTCAAGAAGAGTTCGGGTTTTACAAACTCAACAATGTTAAGCTTTCCTTCTGTTAATATTTTTTTTCCTCGACTGTCTTACCAACAGATTCAAACCCCAAGCCCATCCCTTTTAAATCGTGATTCCTCCCTCTCCTAATCATGTGCTTGGGGTGTGAGGTTGCCACTGTGTTCATGAGGGAACTGGGCTGCCCTCCTTCTGCTTTGAGGAGGGCTGGGTTTTTTCTTCTTCTCCTTTTAATAAAGGCCTTTTCATGTTTGTTTCTCAGGCCTTCCTCAAATACAAAACTGTCACTGTCCTCTGCTCCTTCCAACTCTAGGGTATCAACTTCAAACCTTTGTATCAACTAAGTCAGCAATTGCTGAGAACTTTGGTAAATTTATGAAAGCCCACAGCTTGCATTTGGAAGACTCAAACCCTAAAGCAAAAAAGTCCAATTTATTTTCTCTGAAATAGTAAAAAACAAACGCAGAGCAGCAAAACTCCACCTCCTCCCTAGTCTTCCTTTCTTGGTTCAGTAATAAGAAAAGTTAATCCACCCCCTAGTGCAACTGCAGCCTCCTCCAAGGCCAGGCTCACCTAGAACATTCACTGCATCACTGCACCCAAGCCAAACTCGGTTACTGAGGCAACGAAGTTTTTCTTCCCAAAGGGTCACAGGGAAACACATCCCTCGGGATCCCCTGGTAACTGTCCACCGATAATGCCGGGGAACCACAACAGCGAACGACTCTCTTTCCAAGGCTGGAGCCGACCGCCTCGGCCCGCCACTGGGAGGGGGGTGTGCGTGGGGGGTGTGCAGCATCCAGTTACATTCCTGACCCACTTTCGCATCCCCTCCCTCCCCCTCTCCTTCCTCCTCCTCCTAGGCAGGCCGCGAGGGCGCCAGGACTCAGAGGAGCCACCCGCGAGCACTCCCTTGGCCGCCGCAGGAGGGGTGCAGCCAGCGTCGGGCACTGCCGGGGACTCCGCGGGAGCCCGCCCCCTCCCCCACCCCTACCCCCAACTTCCCCTGCGCGCTCCCTCGGCGGTCACATGGACTCGAGAGCACCTGTTGACGACCTCAGTCCTGAGCGTGCCCTTCCCGCCCCCCCCGCCCCGTGAAGCCCCTCTGCGGGAGGAAAAGCGCACACCGGCTGGTTCCCGTTCCGCAAACCCCACTGGGCTCGGGAAGGCGCAGGGGCGGGAGGGAGACGCCTGCCCTGCACAGCTGCTCAGTTTTGCGAAGTGCAAAGGCGCCGCGGCAGAGCAGCGACTGGGTGGAGGGGATCCCGCCCCCTCCCCCGTCACCCCCCTCCCGAGGTGGAGCGGGGAGGTGGGGTGCGCCCGCCCCCAGCCCGACTCCTCTGGAAACCTGGGCTCCTTGCGGGCGC
Organism: Loris lydekkerianus; assembly: GCA_963574355.1. Taxonomy (NCBI): domain Eukaryota; kingdom Metazoa; phylum Chordata; class Mammalia; order Primates; family Lorisidae; genus Loris; species Loris lydekkerianus. The sequence continues at coordinate 11,509 of CAUYPK010101171.1, read as the reverse complement.
GGGGCGGGGATGCTGCCGAGTCCCGGCCGGGACCGCAGGGGCGAGGGCAGGTAGCGGGTGGTGACGGGTGGGTGTGCGTTCCGAGCCGCCGAGTCCAGGAAGGGGGCGGGAAGCTGCCGTCGCAGCTCAACTTCTGAGCGTGCAGGGCAACTCTGCAACTTTGCCTGTGCCGTGCGCCCCTCCCCCGCGCCATCGGCGGGCCGGGGGCTGCTCGGAGCCTGGTGGGGGGGGACAGAGCGGGGATGCTAGCCCGCGGGGAGGGGCTCGGCTGGGGGAGGGGCCTTGCTGCCCGGGGGATAGGAGTTGCTGGGGTGGCCACGCGCCCCGATGCTAGTAAAGCACGCGTGGTCCCCCACCGGCGGGGCAGACGACTGCTGCCGGGCTCCGCGCGAGGAAGGGGGCGGGAGGATGGCGGCGGAGCCATGGAAACTGCTGGGTGGATAAATAAGCAGAGGGCCGCGCGAGGCCGTACCCAGTCTGCCAGCATCTCGGAGGCGGATACAGGCTTAGGGGAAGCGCGGCCCAGCCCGTACAAGTTGCTGCTGGCCTCCACGCCCCACTCCGCGCCACGGCCACTCTCGGGGGCACCGCCTCAGGAGGCAGGCCCCAGCCAGGAAGCAGGCCGGCCCGCTGCTGGGCAGAGGCGAGTGTGAAGGTGACCCTGGGGTCATCAGCTGTTTGTTCCGGGCCCCGAAGGACAGCTCGAGGCCCTGGCCGGTCCTGCCAGCCCGAGAGCCTGGAAAAACCCCAGGTGCGGGTCCAGGAAGGTGGCTTCATGCAATTCAAACATCCAGAAGCTTCAACACGAGAGTACAAGGCAAGACGGGGAACCCGGGCCAGCCCGGGATGGTACCCGATGTCCCTGAAGCCATGCCCACACACCCTCAGGGGCAGCTGCCCGCGAATCAGACTGGGGGAAGCAGGATGTGAAGTCTGAGAGGCTGCAGCCAGGCCGGAGCACTCAGGCGAAGGAGCCAGGAGAGCCGAGCTGTCTGCCCCACCCAGTCTCTGGAAGCAAACTTAGTTAAGCTGCTAACCTCCGAGCTTCCAGCACTCAACTGCTCTTCTGACTGACTCACTGCAGTTACTGAGTGACGTTTTATGCCCAAGCCCATCGCCTGTAAACCTAGAGACTCTACTGGGGGTGTTTTGAAGCTGAGTCACTTTAGGGTGTGAGATCTTCAGATGCATAAGGGGTTATTTCAAGCGAAAGTAAAGTACCTGCGTGGAGAAGCCGGCCGACCGGCTGAATGATTTAATTACATGCCATCTTAATTTAAGGAGATTTACATGCTCATTGAGGACAGCTGCACAGTTACATTCAGAAATTACTTTTTAACTGGATGATTTATTTCATAAACAAGTGACCAATATATCGCTCTCTTTTTAAATTCAAAGATTTTGGTTCTTTTACTTCTTAATGAGAAAAAATAACATTCTACTCTTCCTCTGAAAAAATTGTGAGAGCTCTAAGCCAGAGCATGATTTGCCAGAGCGTTGTTCCAAAGACCTAAATCCTCAGTATGTCCACAGATTATATCTGAGAAAAAGGGGTTCTTGGTCATTTACCAGGTATCTATTCCCACATGTACGTAGTTTTGAATTTTAACATCTCTGATGTCTTATATGTGACAACGTATTAGCACTGAGTCATAGTATAATCGACAATGTGTTCTAGTGGTTCATAAAACAAGGAACTTTGAAAAATGCTCAGTTAAACATGTTAAATCAAGTTTATTTGTTATACAACAAATAAATACTGCAGTTTTATAGCAAGGCCTTTCAGAATCTTCAATGTACTAAGGTGTTTGTGACTCTCCAGGAAGTTATAATATGCAAACTTTCCTAAATATATTTGTCCAGTCACCATTTTTGGGATAAGGATTATAAACTAGTGCTAATACTCCTTTCAGGAATTGCTGATGTAGGGGTTGTGCCAGATTTGACCATAGTTAAGGGAAATGTTCACATTTCAAAATGCTGTAATTAGGATTCATTACATGATAAAGTACATTTAGTATAGTTACAAAAAGGAGAAAGAGGGGGAGACCATTTGAGGAACTGTTTAAAGACAGAACTGCTCACATTTGGTTATAGTAGAAACTGAATCAGAATCATCTTTAGGGAACTGGTTCCCATGAACATTTAGTAAGTGAGAAAATTTATGTATCTGATATACAGAATTGATGTTACTCTTGTATTACTTCAATTTGTAGAAGCCAACAGAAATGTCTTATTTCAATTAGACTGGCACTATGCTACTCATCAATTACTTCCAAAAATTCCCCGGAAACACTGTTATAGAAAAATCAGCTTTGGTGGTAAGTACATAGAAATGTACTCTATTGAAAAAAAAAAAAAGACATAAAAAATTTTCCAAAGAGATAAAATTGTGGATAGGAAAGAAAAATGCCTATTACTCATCCCTTGCTAAAGGTTAGAAGCAAGGCTGGATTTTTACAAGCAAACACGATATTCTACTTAGAATGTTTCAAGTACAAATGGTAACATTTTATGTTTTTAAATATGTAATGTGGATTTATATACATTAGCTCGTTTCACCATAAAATAATCCTGTAAGATGGATGGAGTAGCCATTCTTTCTCATACATAAATGAATGGATGGGATTGCATATCCACTGGTTCATTTATGTAACAAGCATATTGAGCCTGCCAGACTCCAGGCACAACACTGGACTTCAATGACAGAAAGACAAATCTGGAAACTCCACTTTCTAGGTAGGTCTAATAGGAGAGATGTATACAATTATATAAAAAATCATTGTAAATTAGTATAATGTTTAAGGCTTCGAAAGATAAATGACTTATCTAAGGGAACTAGAGTCAGGGTTCAACTGGTCTTATAATTTCATAAGACCTGCTGTCTTTTACAGTGAATTGGCTCTCATCTTTGCAAACAACATCATGCAGATAGATAACAGCCTTTGAAATAAATTCAACATAGAACCAAGCATGTTAATCTTTAAGAACAGAAAGAAATTTAGCCATTGCTTGAGCTAACCCACTCATTTCACAGCCCTGGAAACTGAGATACAGAGAATAAGAGGATTTGCTCAAGGTTAAACAATAAGCTATATAATGACTGAATTAAGATTTAAATCAAGGTTTTCCAACTTAGTTGGAACTTCTTTGCACTATAAAGCACTGTCCTACCATGAGAGTGAAAAAAAAGTCTGTTAACCATCTCTTTCTACTGTTGTACAGTGCATGGGCCCATCTCAGTAAAGACCTAGAGTGACAGTTGATAAAATGCCCCCCGACTAAGCACTTACTTAAAGAAATGTTTCTAAGAGGAACTGCAGGAGGATTTCAGCTATGGGAGTACCTTAAAAAACAGCCACTATCCTTAAAAGTTGAAGTAGCAGTTGATAATAAATAAATAAATATGGGATGTTTGAGGAAGTTTGAATACAGACACTGCATATTAGAGACTATTAAGGAATTACTGCTACTGGTTTGAGTATTAGTGGATCATACAATTTTTAAAAAGCATTCTTGTCTTGGACGTATATAGTGACATTAGTTGCACCGAAATGGTATCTGGTGGTAAAGCAATCCACCTTTTCTTTTTCTTATTTTCATAGAGGTAGGAAATAAAAAAATATAAATGAAATAGGATGCAATGTACTGAAACTGGGGGTGGTAGGAGAATTCACTATATTAATATCTCTATTTTTGTGTATCTTTAAGAATTTCCAAAATTATCTTTGTCTATATCAGTGGTTCTCAACCTTCCTAATGCCTCCTAGTGCTGCGACCCTGTAATACAGTTCCTCATGATGTGGTGCCCCCCCAACCACAAAATTATTTTCGTTGCTACTTCATAACTGTAATTGTGCTACTGTTATGAATCGTAATGTAAATGTCTGATATGCAGGATGTATTTTCATTGTTACAAAGGGGTCGCGACCCACAGGTTGAGAACCGTTGGTCTATATGAAAGAAAACGTTTTTCTGTTCATTTTAGATATGCCCAGAAAGGGTGGTGCTGCTATTTATTTCACCCAGCGAACATTCTTCCTTTGGAATATGAAGTCAATCCCAAAGCCACATCATTGTAGAATCTACAGTATTATTCAGGGCTTATTTGTGGCTGAAAAGAGTTGGTGTATTACTGTTTTTATTATAAGATTTATAGAGCTAGTTTATAATACTGTATTCTTAATTGTTGTATGGGTAATATATTTAAAACACATGCAGTAGCTACAGTTTTGGTTCTATTTTGAGCAACTTCAGATTTTTTTTCCCCTTTCTATTCATTTAAGGTGTATCTGCATCTGGAAATTATCAAAATATCTCAAAGACAACACAATATGGTTAATTTAAGGGATAGCACCACTGAGGTTAAGATCATTGTAATTCAATAAATTTTTTTGACTATATTTTATTTATTTTTTTCCCTTTTATTAAGTCATATACACATAGATCATGAGTACATTTATAGATTTGTGGGGAACAATGTGTTGATTTTTTATGCAATTTGGAGTGCTTACATCAAACTAATTTATATAGCTTTTGCCCCATTTACTTGACTATTGTGTTAATACCTTTATGTTCTATACTTGATAGATTTGACTTGTACCCAGGCAATATGCTCCCTAGGTGTGGTCCACTGTTTATCAATAAATATTTAATTGGCAAAATTTCTAGGTTTGTAGAGACCTGAAAAACTGTAACATGAGTGGGATTTCCAAGCACAAAGAAATGAAACTAATTCCAAGTTGAAACTAACCTTATGTGCTGTTATATTCAGGGGAATGTATTTTTATCATATGTCACTGAAGTTACAGAAAAGGATGTGTTGAGCATCCCTTCCTGCTTTCACAATCATGTCTCTGCTGTAAGACGGTGGTTCCCAGTTGGTGGCTGAATACTCCCTTAGGGACACGGAGTTTTTGCAAAGGGTCAGTAATGCTTCTATGCATCCAACACTTCCTGTAAACAGAGTAATAATAGTACTGGTATGTAAAAGCACTCTGTCCAAATGTATGTCTTTATCATTAATTAATAAACCACACATTTGGCTCAGTGCCTGTAGCTCAAGCAGCTAAGGCACCAGCCACATACAGCAGAGCTAGCGGGCTCGAATCCAGCCTGGGCCTACCAAACAACAATGACAACTATAACCAAAAAATAGCCGGGCATTGTGGCAGGCACCTGTAGTCCCAGCTACTTGGGAGCCTGAAGCAAGAGAATTGCTTAAGCAACCTCCAGGAGTTGGAGGTTACCGTGAGCTGTGATGGCATAGCACTCTACTCAGGGCGACAGCTTGAGTAGCTCAGCAACCTCAAACTCTTGGGCTTAAGCAATTCTCTTGCTCAAAAAAAAAAAAAAAATTAAATAAAAAAATAAATCACACATTCATTTAAAGTTATTTCTAAATGCATACTCTCACAAACATTCTGTTTTTATGTATGTGTTAAGTCTATAAATATTAAAAGTACAACTACTGTCTTATAGATAGAAGGGGTCATAAAAGGGGAACTAACTCTCTGGTGATAGGCTCTTCATCAATTTGGGAAGGCAAATTCCCTATCTCTCTTGCCTTACTTTATGTGACACTTAATTTTTTGTTATTTATCATATTGTATATAACGTAAGAGATAAAATGATGCTGAAGATAATTCTGTGGACTCATCAGATTTGTTTTATCATTGGGCTATCAGAAGCGGAAGCTCCGAACTTCCCTTCTTTGCCACTACTTTATACTTACCTAATCTACTTTAGTGCCCAAAGCCAAGAAAAGGTTTTATAATGCATGTATACTATCAGACCTGACATATCCCAGATAGAAGTCTCTGCTAAAACTCAGAAGGTTCTTATTATGGAGTAAATTTTTACTCTAAATTTCTTTACCCACTCTTTATAGTTTTCCTTTCAGCAAGGTATCTTTTTTATTTTTCTTTCTAAAGGGTCTTTAGTCTTGGGTTATTTACAGCAAGCAAGCAAACAAGCAGATGACATCATTGCTGAGTAGCGTTCCAGTGTGAAGGATGATACACTGAGCAACCAGATCATAATTGGAGCTGGGATTAGTGGGGAAAGTCTTGTTTATTAACAAAATCCTCTTCATTTCATTTATTATCCAACAATTATTTGCCGCTAAGCCTTTACTCTGCACCTGGCATTTTACACTAATCTTCACAACAACCCTATGAGGCAAATTTTATTATTCTTCCATTTTAAAGATAAGGAATTTAATACTTAAAGAGGTTAAGTAATTTAAGGTCATATAGCCAGTTAGTGACAGAATTATGATTTGAACCCAGGTCTATTACTCTAAAGGCTTCACTAGCACAGATGGGGCCTAGGCACCAGCTTGTAGGTTTAATGCCTTAAGCACTTGGTTATTCTTAATTTTGCAAAAGCATGAATTGCTGTAAACCGAACTCATACAAGGACAGCCTTTCTGTAGTCCAGCATCATTAATCACTTCTTCCTTCCTCACTTCCCAGTAGAGAATAGTTTAGTAAGTGGCTTACCTGCTACCCAGATCATCCACACATTGGGCACACAGATGGCACTGGGCTAGATATGACTTGACCTAATTATTCTGGCTTTTACCTCTAGAAATAGTCATCAAAAGGAGAGGCTATGAAAGAAATCTTACTACCTTGAAGAAGAGGGAAATTATTTTCGAGGCAAATGATTCTCTAATTGTCCTTTAGAAAGGCAAATGATTTGTTTATTTGTCTAAAAGAAGTCATTTAAGAGAATATTTCATGCAGTAGCGATTAAGTCAACAAATAACACGTGAAAGCTGGAAGATTCTACTATTTGGCACACATGTATGGTGGTTTAAAAAGCAGAGTACATTCTTGTTTAATCTCCCTCAACCCATCAGCCTCTCTTCAGTGCCTTGATGGGAACTCACCTGTCACTTCTGTATTTTTTTCAGGACTCTGAACCATTCTGTCATTAACCAAAGACTTTAGTCATTTTCCTTAGTGTATTTTTTCTTCAGTATATTCATTTTCAGAGGGATGGAGAAGCCTCTCTAACCCATTTTGTTTTATTTAAATAATTTTTTTTTTAATTGAGGCAGAGTCTCAGTATGTCACCCTTGGTAGAGTGCTATAGTGTCACAGCTTACAGCAACCTCAAACTCTTGGGCTTAAGTGATTCTCTTGCCTCAGTCTTCCAAGTAGCTGGGACTACAGACACCCACCACAACTCACGGCTATTTTTTTTTTTTTTTTTTTTAATTTTAGCAGGCCCAGGCTGGGTTCAAATCCACCAGTCCTGGTGCATGTAGCAGGCACCCTACCCACTGAGCTACAGGCACTGCCCTATTTTAATAATTTTTTTTTTTTTTTTTTTTTGTAGAGACAGACTCACTTTATTGCCCTCAGTAGAGTGCCACAGCATCAGACGGCTCACAGCAACCTCCAAATCGTGGGCTTAGGTGATTCTCTTGCCTCAGCCTCCTGAGTAGCTGGGACTACAGGCGCCCGGCACAACATCCAGCTATTGTTTGTTGCAGTTTGGCTGGGCCAGGGTTTGAACCTGCCACCCTCAGTATATGGGGCCCGCGCCCTACCCACTGAGCCACAGGTGCTGCCCTTAAGAATTTTTAAAAAATGACTCAGATGGGTCGCTCCCTCTGTACCCCAGGCTGGAGTGCAATATCATAGAGTGCAAGATCATAGCTTGCTGCAGCCTCAAATTCTTGAATTTAAATGATCCTCTTGCCTTAGCCTCCCAAGTAGATAGAACTATAGGCACACAGTGCCATGCCCAGTTAGTTTTTTATTTTTGTTATATTATTGTTATCTTATTTATGGACTTTCACTATGTTGCCCAGACTGGTCTCAAATTCCTGGCCTCAAGAGATCCTCCTGCCTCGGCCTTCCAGAGTGCAAGGATTATAAACATCTACTTTAAATCCAGTAGGACTGTCTGCCAAAAATAAACTCCTTTCTTCTCTTATTAGGAAGACAATCAAATGTAGGTAATAGAACAGGATGACATCTTTTTTTTTTTTTTTGCAGTTTTTGGCTGTGGCCAGGTTTGAACCCACCACCCCCGGTATATGGGGCTGGTGCCCTATTCTTTGAGCCACAGGCACCGCCCAAGGATGACATCTTTTCAGATCTCCTCTCTGTGTTAGAAATAAGAGAAATAAGAGTAAGCCCCACTTACATTTGGGAGTTGGGAGGGAGAGTTGTGTCTCAGCAAGTCCAGAAATAGTGGTTTCTGGGTATGGGGAAACCATGAGATAGCAGGGCAGGGAGCATGTGCTACCTGTCAGGTGCCAGCAATGCTGCTGGCCCCGGGGGCATGGGGACAGTGGTAAGGCCAGAGTATTGGCTCTTATAGCAGCTAACCTTCAGTCAGACGAAGAGGCTGCATGCTCTGTGAGAATAGCAGAAAATATAGCATGGAGTTAGGTCCTGAGAACTGGTGTACTGCCAGTGGGAAAGAGAGAAGCCTGGGTCTCACATATCTAAGTCCAAAGCAATGAATTGGGCCTTTGCACACCCTGAGCCTGACCTGCCTATCTGGATGCCCTGCCTCCTGCAAAGAGCTCAACACTTTAATAGTTTGTCCTCTTGCTTGAATAACAAAGAAATCTAAGTAAAAGATGTATTGGTGGGGTGAGGGGGTTTAGTTTACTTGGTTGATTTGGTCACAGTTGCAAAGTTTACATTGTGCCTCTAAATTTTATGTGGAAGAAAAAGCAATATTTCTAATCATAAACTCAGCTGCTGAGAGTCAGTTTGCTCATACTACTGTTATTAATCAGATGAGGCAGATCAAACTCTTGTCAGCCATACGCTGATTCATTAACCCTACCCTTATCCCAGGTAGTAGGCTCATATGGGTCAAAATAGAGCAGGCACACGTGGCTGATAAGATCCCAGTGGGTAGAAGGAAATGTTACACCATCTATGAAATAACCTCTAGAATAATCGTTGCTGCCCTTTGCTCCAGAATCCAGCTCCCAGTGTATGAAAAAGTGGAAAGTCCTCAAACAGTTGGAGGTTTAGTGTGTGTGCACTTGCCTTAAAGTTGGTTAAACTTCCACTCAGCTTTGGAAGTTTCTAACAAGAAGTTCACAGCCTTTTCTTCTCTTTCTTTCTTTCTTTTCTTTCTTCCTTTTTTTCTTCAGAGGGATGGATGGCCAAACAAACTTTCTGGTGGCCGTTAAGAAGAACAAAATTCTTTGTGAACGCACGTGCCAGCATTTTACAATGCACGGCACACATCACACATGGGAGGCTTTTGGCACACATGGGAATACAATGGGATTCTGATGCTCTAGGGACAAAGAGCGCTGCTGCTAATTTGTGCAGCTGCTGCTTTAGAATGGGCAGTGGGAGGATACCCCTCCAAGGGAGGAAGTCAGGGCATCAGAGTAAATTGGTTTTTCAGGCCACGGAGGAGGAAAACCCCACCTTGGAAGAAATTTCAGCTTCTGTGGACTGTGAACCTTAAGGCAGAGCCCCTTGCCCTTTCCGGCAGAGGCTGGATCTCCACGCCTTCTCTCCAGCTGACTCTCTAAGCTAGAGGGTTGCTGCCACAGGCCTGTGCTGAGAGAAGGGAATGTCTCCTAATATTTATAGAGGAAATCAGGAAGTTAGGCGTGGAAGCCTGGGCTTCCGGGAGGGGCTGCTGACTCACACTGCCATCCTTTAGGCTTAGGCGATTTCCTTCATTTCTTTGCACCTCAGTTTCTCAGTTAAATGAAGGATGAAATCGGAATTCCCCTGGAGGCATAGGGAACACCTAATTAATGTTTGTGTTTATTAGTGGTAACTGGGATTAGAGGACCTATTATAGCAAAGCATCATTACATGGAAGATTACATCTTTATTGTCAGCTGAAGGTACAGCTCTGAATATGTATCATTCAAGGTCTTTGGGGTCACCTTTCTACTAACCACTTGGTGATATCCCTTCTCTTTCACCTTCTGCTCCTTTCCATGGTGTCTTTTTTTTTTTTTTTTTGAGACAAAGTTTCACTCTCTTGCCCTGGGTAAGGTGCGGTGGCATCACAGCTCAAGGCAACCTCAAACTATTGGGCTCAAGCAATCCTCTTGTCTCAGCCCCCTGAGTAGCTAGGACTGCAACCACTCACTGCAAGTCCCGGCTGTTTTTGGAAACAGGGTCTAGCTTTTGCTCAGGCTGGTCTCAAACTCCTGATCTCAGGCAAACCACCAACTTCTGCCTCCCAGAGTGCTAGGATTACAGGCACGAGCCTTTCCATAGTGTCTTCCAGTGATCCTATTTGCATGAAGTTTTGTCTCTAGAGGGGAGGGGACTTTAATTTCTTCTGGCTCCTTCTGGAACTGGGTAGTCCATAGATTTCAGCCTCCAGGCTGCCTGTGTGTGGGCGATGGGATAGAGAGGCAAGGGATGGGATCACAATCGCACTCTCCAGGCTGTTTTAAGGAATTCAGGCTATTTCTTTGTACTGGATTTTCCTTTTGCCCTTCAAAGTGTTGACTTCATTGTTTGGCTAGGGTGAATACATCACTTCCTCTTTGGGGGTCTGTGTTTTGTTACCCGCTGGGTTTGAAATGTCATGTAATTTGTTGACTTTTTGCCGGATTATGTTTGGGTTTTGTTTGTTTTTTTGGTGTTCCCAAATCATCACTGGTCACCAGAAGCCCTGCCACTTCTACTTCCCATGATTAATGGTGTGATAGAAATTTGCAGCCTTCAGCATTTACCAAGAGATAGCATTGTCTTTAACTGCTCTTTGGTTCTGTTGCCTATGAAGGGAGTTCCCCTACAAGAGCAAAGAAACTCACCCAGACCCCAAACTGCTGTTATCTTTCCTTCCTGCTGTGGCTCAGGCTGCTCCGTTGCTGGGCTCATTATCTGGCTGAGCCTCATTTCAGAGTGGATCTCCATGCTTCTCATCCAGAGTATGGTACAAACTTCAGTTCTTCCTCTTCTGACTAAAAACCTTTTCCTGGCCCTGCACACAGGGCTTTTTACATTCCTGAAAGCAATGTTTCTCAGCTCTAATAAGTACATTCTGGTAGATATACTGGGAATTTACTAACTCATCCCACAAGAGTTATTGACCGACTGCCACGTGCCAGGCGCTGCACTAGACATCGGGTATGTGATAAGAACAATGAGACTCAAAAAGTACCCAATGTACTCAGCCCTACTATGAAGGTAAACTATAGCTTTCACATGAAGGCTATAACCCAACTATACCATAAGACTATAAGGAGAGGACCAAGGAAGGGGAAGGGAGGGGGGAGGTTTGGGTGGAGGGAGGGTGATGGGTTGGGCCACATCTATGGTGCATATTTTTATCTATAATAATAATAAAATACTAATAATAATAATAATAATAATAATAAAAAAAAAAAAAAAAGAAATCATAATACGCAGTTACATATGAATGATCGGCTAATCCTGGCTTTACAAATGTGATAAATACACACTGCTTCACTGAATGGTATAGTTTTACTTACTGTAAATAGCATTACTTACTGTATTTTTTAAGTAAAAATGATTTCAAGGGC